>VDFB02041919.1:0-35441 GCA_007258455.2 Sequoia sempervirens
GTCTCGTCTTTAAGCCCTTGCAATTATTGCAAAGACAATAACATTTCCCATCACCCTTTCTTTTCAATCTGGCCCACAATCTATCAAGTGTCTCTTCATTTTGTTCTGGACTAATATTATCTGACATGATTTTTCTTTACCAAGCTTGACTATTTAGATCTTCAAAAAATATCAAACTCACACTCCAATAACTTTTATTCATAGATAGGTAACAAAATCTAATAATTCCAATATTTTACACCAAAAAAATTTGGCATCCAACCACCCCTGCAAAAGAGAAGATAGTTTGAAGTTAATGACCCCAAAAAACACTTTAAAATGCTAATTCCAAAACTTATTAAATTCTGATTTTACTATGATTTTTAACCGTTAGACTCCTAAAATTAGAATATTGAACTTGATCGCAAACTTCCTACAACGATGGAGGTAGCGAGCTAGTAAGAGCAAGTGACCCATTCCTAAGGAGCAACAAGTCGGAATCATCATTGCTAATGTCAATATGGATTTATCCTTTTAGTTACAGATGCAATGTGTCACTTCTTATGATGAGCTTATCCCTACGACCCTCAACATTGAGAGAGCCCTAATTGCACAAGGAAGCACACACTAGTAGAATTTGGAAAATAAATGACTAGGTGACTAAAACTTTTAGTCACAGCAACTAAAAATGACTAAATTTTGCTGATTTTTTGCAACTCAGCTATAAATGAGTAAATAAATTAGTTTGAGTGGATTTGATTAAAAATTATTTAGTCACTGGAGCTTTAAATAGTTAGTCATTTATTTAGTCACAATCCATTTGAATAATCATTTAAGGAATCAAGAATATAGCCTGCCAAAATACTCTAAAACTTTAATAAACATACCCTAAAACTTTTTTCAAAATCTTATTTTAAGGCGTAGCCCACCATAATGGAGTTTTCATTTTAATAAACATACTCTAAAACCTTCGTCAAAACATTATTTTCAAGCATAGACCGCCAAAATGGAGAAGTGTTTCCGTAAAGAATGACAGAGAACGGTGAGGAGATGTGTGTGAAAGGAGGCATAGGATTCATTGTTGCTTATCTCATTCCTGCTCTACTCAACAAATCTTACATTGTTCCTGCTACTATTTGTAATCTAGGTATTTACTTGACATATATTTGCATAATCTCAAATTCCTTCAGAGGCTTTTGAAGTATCAATGTATCCTATATAGGGTTTAGAATGATTTATTTTAATTAAAAAAATAAATAAATGATGTATTTCCTTGTAATTAGATAATGTGCGAGATCTCCTAAATCTGCCTAACACACTATCCTCTTTGTATTCATTATTTTAGCTACTAGGGTTTTCATGTGACATCTTTAATATCTTCATGACCGTGGCTTTTAAATAGATCTCATTCTTTGCTTTAATCCTTTTCATGGTAACCCTTGAGTTCCATAATCCACCTTCAATCTCTTCTAAGAACGTTGTCTTAAGCTAGACTGCATAGTATGCATATAAAGCAAGTCCTTCATACCTGCCATTGTTCCAAACCACCACTCACTGCCTTGCTTAAAATGTTGCCTCCATAAGCACAATAGCATGTTTTAAAATCATGGTTTCCAGTGATTGACCATTAAGGTCACCACTTTCATCAAGATACAATGAGATTTTTGTCTTCAAACTCAAGGCATTATGCAAGATAACATTGTGAATTGTTTGTTGTGTATGATTTGATTTTCTTGCACATTTACTACTTTGCTAACTTCCTTTAAGACTGGGTATTGCACCCTCAGCTGCAATCTCAAACAGCTCACTCACTATCACTTGAAGATTCCTTTCATGAGCATCCTTCTATAAAATCAAACTATGCCCTATAAACTACCTACTTACTACAGGGGACTCATTGTTTCATGGTATTGTAGATCTTAAGATCCTTCAACCTTATTGACACTACTTCACAGTCCACAAGGTATTATTCACTATTCTCCCATCTTTGATGAGTCTCAAAACACTGCTCAAACATGCAATCCACTACCTCCATTATACATTAATGGCTAAGAAGAAACATTGAACCTATGATTACCACTGTTACTTCATTTGGACAGTCATTCCCTGATTGCATTTGCCTTGTCTAACACTACCAAAAGCATTTGAAAAACCCTTAAGGTCAGCAAGGGGGTAAGGAAACTCACTGTTAAAATCTCCACTTTACTATGCAAAGGTTTGAGCTTTATTATCTTGTCACTGCTTAGCTCTTTTTTTGACTGTCACATCTCAAGTGACTGTCATTCTTCTTACCGTAGATTGCATTTACAAATGTCACTAAGCTACATAGTGTGCTTGTTATTGGCTACAATCTTTAGATTGCAAGATTTTTTTATTAGCTACAATTCTCAATCTTTTTGGTATTGTAACCTCACTAATCCTCTAGAGTTATTGTTTATGTTTCTACAGAGGCCTAGGGTTTGTACCCTAATCATGCTCTTACCAATGCTTTTGTTGGTATTAATAAACAACCTTAAATCTTGGGTCAGAAAATTAGTTGTCTTTACAAATTTGTGGTATGATCTTGGATTGTATTCTAGAGTGTGTGGGAAGCTTGTGTTTGATCATTAAGGTATGTAAACATGATTAGGGAAATGTATCCTATATAGCACGGGTCTTTCTTTAATACTTTCCATAATGGTTATTAGCATATCACATTATTATAGTTTGCAGTAACCAAATATTGCATTCAAGTATGTAACAAACTTGGTTTGTAGTTTAAGCTATACACTTTTAAGTAACATTCATAAGGTTTAGAAAATCTTGATCACTCTCTAGAATAGCCCATTAAACATGGGTTGTGCTTGAATGCACTACATAATTGATATAACACAACCACTCTGCATATCAACGAGTTATAGGCTCTTTATTGCAGCAAGAGGTAATCACTCTTGGTCATGCTATAATTACATCCTAACTTGTTAAACTTGAGACAACCTGAATGCACCCAATGATGATTGACACCTACATTATACAACCTGAATTAACTACATTATATGAGTGCCTCCATTTCTATCACAACATAGCCACATTAAACTTGGGTCACACATGAATGCATCATGTATTTGTTATAGCACAAATGCCACATGACCAATAGAGTTATGGATCACATAATTACAGTCACAAGAATTTGTTCCTTGGTTGTGATCTTATGGTGATTCCACACAACAAAATTTGGACATGAAATTCTCAAAACCCTAAACCTCTAAAAATGAAATATGATGAGATGTTGCTTTAAAATATGATTTTCAACCCTGGAACTACAAATCTGACTTCACAACTGAATTCTGCAAAAAGAAAATGAGTACCCTCAACATGGTGATATCTTCTTGAATTTTTTCTGATTTTTCCAAAGAAAATCATCCTTAGTTCTCCACAAACTGTCTCAATTAGAGAAAAACACTGTCGCAATAAATCAGCGAACTCACTTTTCTTTATGTCGGCCACAATTTGACTTTTTTCTTGTTTTTCATGTTTGTCAAAATTTCGACGAACGTCAGGGATAAACTTTTTAAAATTTGAAAATTACACATCAAATTTTACAAGCACCCGACGATACATCAAATTATACATATTTCATTGGACATTTTCATCAGATTTTGCAGTCAAATGAGTTAGTGTAACTTTGAGTTGAAATTGAAATATGAAAGTTTAACAGAAAAGAAACTAGATGTTCAAAATAACTTTCCTATATTTTTCTATGTTGATGAATAGATTAGATATGTGTTAAGCAGAATTCATGATAGATTTATTTGGTTGGATATGCCACATTTGATCAACAAGGAATCCATTAGGGTTGTGATAGGGTTATACTCAATAGGACCTATTCTAACTCTTATATCTATGAAGAATGAAGTAGTAATAAATTTAACTGGTGCAAAATTTGATAAACGTGCCCTAACATTTAAGGATATTAAAGACTCGACTATGAAATATTCTTCTATGATGATTGGATACAAGATCTTTTTCGCAAATAGAGAAAACTCTATTTATGCCACAACAATCAATATTGCATATGAGATGGTGAAGAAATGCATTGATGTAGACTTGTGCAAGTTGTTAAGGCAACAATTGTTAGAAAATATATAGAAGATCAAAGAGTCTTGGTACCATTTCTGGTATGGTACCTTGATCATGTGTTTATTATTTTACTTTCTCAGAGAAATTCCTAGAACAAAGAACATTGTATGGTTGAAGGATATTCCAATTGCAATTCAAATAAGAGACCATTTGAGAAGATTGGGAAATACGGATACTTAGAAGTCTACATTGTGGGGTTTCTTTAAAAAAAAACAAGAAAACATGCAAGCAAGGGAAAGGATTCCCAAAAGTGTTGTTGAGAAGTATAAAAATGATATCATCTTCATGGTCAACAAAGACTGTTGCATGATGGAAGTTGTTGAACCAAGGACGGTATGGATCCCTGAAATGGGATATGAGGTAGAAAAGGATGTGATTATCGGTTTAGTAGAACATATGTTGAGTATTCCTATAGATCCTAAAGAAGAAATATATGGCACATATGAAGAAAAATATAGTGCAGTACACATGGAGCACAAAAAGAAGGAAATCCAAAAGAAGGTGGAGAAGATGAAGGCTCAAGTAGTGGAAATGATGGGTTTACTAAAAGGCCTTGTGGAGAAATGCAAAGGCATATCAAATCCTCTGGAAGGTGTCCCCAGTACTAGAAGATCAAGTGGGACCTCTACCCCCTCTCTGGTTGCTCCTAAGTCCTCTGGGACTAAATTTTCTATTTGATCTAAGAGGAAAGAGTCAACTAGTGCCCTTGTGAAAGAACAAAATCCTCCATAAAGGAGAAGAAAATAAAAAGCCACAAGAGAAAGGTATGTTGGGTATGAGGATGAAGAAGAAGAAGAGGAAGGACCTAAACTAGTCTGGAAGAAGAGAATTCCTCAAGCCTCTAGAGAAGAGGCAAGTGCAAAGAAAGCAAAGGTGGATATTGTGGATACTAACAACAAGAAAGAAGTAGAGAAGTAAAAGAAAGAATTCATTATTTAGAAAAGAGAAAAGAAGATCGATGAAGGAGAAAATCCCTCGAAAGGCAAAGGAAAGGAGGATAAATCTCCTCTGATCAGGAAATAGAGCCCAATAAAACTTGAAGTGTTGGTTAGTAGTATTGCAGAGTATGGGAATCTAGAAGAAATAGCTACATTATATCCGATTGAAGATGATACTGACAAGACAACCCTAGAAGATGCCATTGTTAGGTACATTGTAGCATTTGATGTTAGCATGAAAGATATAGAGGATTAGTTGCTTGAAGATTTAAAAGGTGTGTTATATGCAAGAAGGCAAGAAGCATTTGATGAGGATGCAAAAATGAGAACTTTTTCCTTGGAGAAGATTGGTTCTTCTCTCACTGATAAGGAAAGGCTAAATTGTCTCAAATATATAACAGAGAATTCAGGACAAAACAAAGATTTTGTACCTTGATGAGTAGGGATAAAGAAGATATTCAGAGGTTGAGAAAAGAGATAGTGCAAAAGATTGCAAATCTGGCTAAAGATTTGGGAATGACTTCGGAAAGTCAAAATAAAATGCAACATGGCACTTATGCCCCAAAAGTAAATGAACTTGGAAATGCACAACATGAGCATACTCTAAAACATGAGATTGAGCAGCAAGAAGAAAATGCGCAAGAATATGTGGCTATAGGTAATGTCTCTATAGTGGTGGAGAATGTAGGAGAAGAAAAGGATGATGAAATGTAGGAGGATGTACAAACAAAGCGAGATTCACCCCCTCTGGACACAGAGAAAGCTATAGAACAAAAAGAAGAAGTTACACAAGACAACCCAAAGAATTTAGAGGCACAAAACATTGGAGACATGCCTCCTCCAGAAGATAAGGTGAAATCAGTTGAAGAAGAGAAGAAGATTGAGGAAGAATCCGGTAGTGTAGATAGGGAGTAGACTGACAAAAAAGATGGAGAGAGCATTGGTGACAAGGAAAACTATAACGAGAAGAAGGAAGGAGAAAGTGTAAAAATGGTTGGTGAATCCTCTAAAGCTTCTAGAGATTCCTTAAAAGATTTATTAGATATGCAACTACAGTTTCAAGCGGTGGTATCTGTACAACTGTTGCAACTACCTATGCAATAAGGATAAGTGGACATGAGTAATATTTCTCCTTTATAGAAACTTCAACTTAGTGATGTATTTCATGCTTCTGTAAGGAAGGAGATATTGTCCACTCACCAAAAGAGCATAGAATTGATCGAAGAAGTAGTCAAATTATTGCAAGGTGTCCCTGGAGCTACTATTGATGAGTCTTTGCTCGGTGTGGAGAAATTGAAGTTACTAATAGATTATTTCAAAAACTATTCTATCATTTTGGAATAGAGGCTTGAAAAGGAGATAACAAATAAGTTCAATGACAGGAGATTGACCAAAATATATGACAAGTGTAGTATTGCACATGGAAAAATGCAAGAAATTTTGAAAAAAGTGCAACAGTGTTTAGATAAAGCAAGGACTTTGTTTCAATTTTGTTTGAAATGGCCTAGTTCTACAAAAAGCATAAAGGATGAAATGGAATCCATTGAGTCACAAATTGATTATGCCTCTAAATTATATGATCCATAAAATGATATAGATGATACTACAAGGATGGAAATAGAAAATTTGTATGGATAGTTTTTCCAGCTACAAGAGAAAAAGGAGAAGATAATAGTACAATACAATCAGCTTAGAGATCTGGTAAGTGCAAGGCTTATCCCCTTGAGTGGTGTATTAGCAAGTGCACAAAAGTTGACACAAAAGAATCTAGTACCTAGCTCACTGAATGAAGGAGAAGACCTCATTATACAATTTGAGAACCAGTGTTGCATGCTTGCCTTTGCACAGAAGGATTGGGATGTTGGGAAGAACGGTTGGGAGGCACACCTTGCAAAATTGAAGGTGTCTTACAAAAGTATTCTACCTTCTTCTAGTCGATTATGTACATTTATGTTTTATTTATACAATTTCATATTTCTTTGTACATATGTGGATGTATTAGAGAATGTTGCAGTACATTTTTTATCATTTTGATGGATAACATTGCAAGGGGGAGCTATTCTCATGCATATACATGTATATTTGCAAAAAGGGAGAACAATTGATATAGTTTGAAAAGTTTGATATTGAGAACCCTTTGACCTTGATTTCAAAGGGGGATTAGTTTGAGAAGTTTTAAAGTATGTGTTGTCATCAGTGACAAAGGGGGAGATTGTTGGAAGATTAGTTTGTCATTGAGAAGATTGGTGGATCTATGGCAGATGATGTTACTATGGTTTTTCCATTGATGTAAACATTGTAGTTATGTCAACATTGATGTATAGCTGATGTTTACTGAGCATGATTGTGAAATGAAGGAAAATGGTTGCTTTATGGTTTAGGACATAGAACAACACATTTCACAACATTCATTGAAGGAAAATCCTAGATATCTCAATCTAAAGTATGCAAAGGAGAAAGAGATCTTGCAATAGGGTTGTCCTAGGGTTTGATTATAAACTAAAGAGGGGTTCACCACCAAGCTAGAGCTTGGAAAGACTAATGAAATGCAATACTTAATGCTTAAACCTAATGTGATGCAAAATCTCACTAAATGGCATAGAAAAGAATGTAAATCATAACAGAAAGGTGAGAAACCAGAAGTGTGCACCTGGGAATCTATAAAGGCCTAGAATGAGCTTTGAAATGCTAAAAATATTGGAATTGGGGCACACTAGGACTCATACGCCAGTCTGGGTGTGTCAATCCCAAACTAGGGTTTCTGGTCTGGAACAAGTTTTTGGCGGTGTAGATTCAGGATCTGCAAAAATCTAAAATTTTCCTATAGTGGGACTCATATGCCACTTCTGATGTATCAGTCCTATTCCACTTTTTTAGGAATTCAAATTTCAGATCTGTGCTCCAATCTTTGCTCTTCCCTTTCGAACTGATTTTCAAATCCAAACCTGTAAGAAGACATTCAAAATAGAATATAGAGTTGATTTGCTTATGGGGGGTTTTCCTCGGTCAAACCCTTAGTTTGGTAATTAATCCTTGATAGAAATAATGAATCTTGAATGTGAATGTGAACATAAACCCTAACCTTAAGTGTGTCTAAGATTAGGAAATTTGAAATGCAATGTAACCCTATTCTATTGTGTTAGAATGAGATGCAAGAATGAAGCATGGACATGAATGACTCACTTTGAGAGATCCCTAATCACTCAAATGAGCCCTAATAATGTATGTACCTTCCTTAGGCTGAATGTAGAATGATAATGGACGATTCAATCACTTAGGAAACAAGTCATTAGGCTTGGCTTGATGGCTAGTTTCATCTCCCCAACCTAGAATCCATCATGATTCACCATAGGCAACCATAATCAACTCTTTACAATGCTATATCTTGAATTAAAGTGAGCTTCAAGACCTACAAAAACATAATAATGTTGCTCCACGGCTTCAACTTTGTTGATTACTTATTTTTGAATGCTCTTGTACAGAATGCTTGAATTCTCTTGAATACTTGGATCTTGAAATTTCTCTCTTAGAATTATTTCTTAGATGAAAAATGACTTTAGAAGCTTGTTTATATAGGCATTACACCTAATTTACCATTATTTAGATCTCAAAAGTCGGCATCAACCAAAAATTTGAATTAAAAACTTGAATTTCCTGCTCAAACCCTAAAAAGGGCCCAAGTGGCACTCATACACCACTCCTGGTGTATTGGTCCCACCTAGGGGGACTCATACGCAAAAAGTGGTGTATGAGTCCCACCCTAGATTTTTGGGGTGGGTTGTTAGAATTTTTAATGTTTTTGTGGATTTTTTAAGGATTTTGGTTGAAATAAGCCTTGAGATCCAAAATAAAGGGTCGTAAGGGCCTATTAATGATGAATTAAAGAGAATTTAATGCAAGGGTACTAAAATAGGTCCAGATTAAATGAGAAATTGCACTATCTCCTAGAAGGGAGTATAATTTTTGTCATTACAAATTGAATGTAGTGACGACAACCCATTATATAGATGCAATTTTGTTCTTTCGAAACAAACCAAATGTTTGTAGAATTTCCTAAGTCCTAGAGTATAGTTTGTAGTGCACAGTGAACCAATTTTGAGGTCCGCATTGCTCCACTAAGAATAATATTTTCATGTGATTCTAAGGTAATTTTGGTGTATGTTGAAGGAATCTAAATCCAAGGTTTCACATCTTGAATCCCTTTGTCGTTGAAGTTGGAGTTGACAGAGTATCGCTCTAAATATGACAAAGTTACAATGACAGAGTACCTGATTGGAATGCTTTGCATTCCATCGAGGATGATTATTATGGTATGCAATTAGGTGCTACCATAATAGTGTGTCTCACTTTTGGGACATGCTAATTTTTGCCTGAAATCACTATTTTTAGAAAAAACTAATGATTTAAGTCTTGAGAGGCTCCATCTGCAGGGTTTTAATTGAAGAGGTATAGATAAGACCCCCTTAGATCAAACCCCCTTGGATAGAACCCCTCTAGTATTAAATCATACCCACAATGGAGTATCCTTCGCACCTATCAAAATGCTGGCAAAAAAACACTTTTTCTTTACCTTTTGAGGGATTAAATAATTTTATTTAAAAATTATATTTTGCAACATTGTAGCCCTCAAAATGAGCTTTCCAACAAGTATAGTTTTGATATATTTTCATTTTATCATGTATTTAATTTTCAATTTTTACTAAACATAGGTTTTTCTTCAAACATCAAGCTCTTTGTTGTGTAAAGGTGGAAAAATAGTAAACCATTGTAAAAAAAAAACAAAAAACACCCATTCCCTAGGTATTGATGTCCTTGTTTCACCCAAGAAGAAAAAATTGGATTTTGATACATACACAAGAAGTTAGGTTGTATGACACACACATATGTCCAAATTATAGCTACAGTGACTTCAAAAAATAATTTAAAAAAAATATGCAACAAAAAATAATGAAATAATATCCATTCCCTAGATATTGATGTTGAGAATCTATATTTCAAAAATTAGAATTTAATCCTTTATAAAAATTAAAAAAGTTATGTTGTACGACACAAACGTTACTTTCTGAAAATGTTGTTTTTGTTTAAAACTAGTTATTAAAGGAGATGTTGAAAGATTCAAGATTTATTTTGGAAATTTTGAAAAAAAAAATATTTAGAATCTACACACAAATTTCCACAAATCACTAGTTCACATCATCTTCAAATTCTTAACGATTTTGTTGTTATAGGTCTCAGAAGATGACGATTCAGTTAAAAATATTGATGTAAATGTCCATCTTGGGAAAAAAGTGAGACACATTATTGTGATTTCACCCAATTTTGAGGGAGTGTTTACAGATGTTAGAAGTTTCTTTGTTCCATATGTCAAGTGCTTTGGAGGTACTCATGTCAAAATATGGATGAATAGTTGGTTCATTTCGTTGTTGATTCACCAACAGTGCTGACCTAAAGGGTTTGAGGTCATCCAAAATTAAAGGTTGTATAGATTGGACATATGAGAGAAATTATAGGTCATGTCGACCTATTTTGATTATGTATATGTTTTGGGTTGTGTGTGTTGGTGTTTTGAGCTGACAAATTATGAGGATGTACGGTACATCAATTAGGCTGACCTAATTTATGTTTGTGTTGGAAGTGGTATATGTACAAGGTTAATTCATTGTGTGAAGTGTTGTATGGCATGTGTGGTGTGATAAGATGCGGGATAATTAAGTGTGCGAGATCTGAAGCAAAGCAGAGTGTGAAGAGGTTGATAAGTGAAGAAGCATGAAGTGTGTTAAGTTAGTTTACAAGGCCTAATTGGAACTATCTTTAGCATATTGTGGATGTACTGTATTAGTTCAAATCTCTAGTAGTGAGCCACCCTCTTTTCTATCCTGGCAACGAGCCATTTCTTCTATTCTATAGACAATGAGTCCACCTGGTAGTGATCCATTCTATAATTTCTTATGACTGGTTATAATATATTGTGAGTTAATCCTCACCATGGTTTTTCCATTTTTGGGTTTTCCATGTAAAATTTGGTGTTCTTGTGTTCTTTGATGTGATGTATGATTTCTATGTTCCTTTCTATTACTACAAGTTTAATGTGATGCATTGAATGGATGTTTAAGTTGATGAAGTTAATGAATTTCAGTGACTATTGATTCACCCCCCTCTCAGTATTTTGTGTGATCAACACCTAGATTTATCTAAATTCTCTTGGATCTCAATCAAATTAGCTATCACCATAGGAAAATATCTCAATATTTATCCTAAGGAACTATGAAAGTGGTTATTATGATTATGCTAGTAAATCTATGATTTAGGAGATAACAACAATGTTATCACCACAGTGATACCTCAAACTTATACTTAAATATTTAGTTAGGTTTTATGGCTTGGAATTAGGTTTTAGTGTTTAGTACTAAATATTTTGAGTTTAGGATTCAATTTTTAGTATTTAGTTAGGGTTTATGGCTTGGAATTAGGTTTTAGTGTTTAGTACTAAATATTTTGAGTTTAGGATTCAATTTTTAGTATTTAGTTAGGGTTTATGGCTTGGAATTAGGTTTTAGTGCTTATATTTTAGGTTTATGATTTAGGGTTTGGGTATAGGGTTGAGATTTGAGGAATTAGATTTAGGGTTTGTGATTAGGGATTAGGGTATACAGTATAGGTTTAAGGGATTGGGTTAAGGGTATAGGATTAAGGCTTAGGATTTAAGGTTCAAGATTTAATATTTAGAGCTTAGTGTTCCATGTTTAGTGTATATAGTGGGTAGGTGGTTGGGGTGCAAGGTAGGAAAGTGACTTATATTCAAAGCTATAACATCTTCATTAACTTCTTTATAATTATATGCACATGGATTCTTTCTTAGCAATCCCTTCTAGTTATTGTATTTAATATAAATATAAGGTTAAATAAAAGATAATACTACTACTTGACATACCACATGAGTGATGCCTTTCAAAATGCTTTAGTTATCTCCATAGACATATATATATATATATATTCATCCTAAGGTGTTATGAAATTGGAACCTTTCTTTATTTTATTTGCAATGCGATACCTTGCATTATGTTTTTTGAGCTGCAAATTCAACCATAGCTATCTTATTGTTAATCCAACAACCTCCATCAAAATATGCTTCAACCCTTTATTATACATAACTTGAGGGTGACCCTAATATGAATGTTATTTTAGGTGTCAAAACGTGCAGTTTCAACCTTCTTTTTGTGAAGCTTTCGAGAGAAGGAAACTCTATAATGTTGTTAATTGATGTATCATTATAGCAACACCTTTAATTTTCAATATCTAATTTTCATAAAAAGATACATTTTGTTAAATTTTTGCATTTCTCTTTAGAAATATACCTAGCATTTTTCTTAAATTAGTACTTACTATAATTAGAACAAAATAATTAATATGAATTGAAGTGAGAGTTACTAAAAATAAAATGTCACGGTTTTTTTATTATAGTGTAGAAAATTGTATACCTTAATAATTTCACATTATGTTTTGTCCCTCTAATTTATTGGACTTAATTAAGCTTCTAATTTTCCAAATTATGCATTCCAAAGCCTATTTTTTATCATTTTTTGGAGGACAAGTATTGAATAAATACATCCAATCATTAATTTACTCCTAACTTTGAGTATCTTGGAAATTTGGGTCAGGACCCATTCACCCATGGGCGAATGGGTCCCCCTTCTTAGCCAGGACCCAAATTTAAATATGTTTGCAGAATTTTAACATCCAAAATTCAAATATGAAGTGCCAGCTTTTGGAATCTAGTTTTCAGGAAATTCGGTAAACACCTATAAATACCTAGTTATTTTATAATTTGAAAAAAAGAGCAAGAACTAAGGAGAAATATATTATAAATTTTATGATCAAGATCACTATTGAGCAAGTCAAGAGTAGCATTTCAGAGTTTATTACAGTAATTCAAGATCCAACATCATGTCAAATTCTATGTGAGTGTATGTGTGTTCGTGTTCATGTTCATGTTTTGTGAAGACTAACATCTTGTTGAAGGTCTCCAAAGCATTCAAGCATTCAAGAAAAGCAAGATCTAAATCCTTGAAGACATGTGTATGACTTCATCCCTTCAAGGAAGCCATGAAAGGGTGGTGAGTTGCAGTGTTTTGTTCATTCACCATCCCTTCCTTTCAATTACCATTCCTATCATTGAAATTGTCATTGCAGAAGTGGAAACACTTACATAGGGTTTGATTGAGGCAAGACCGGATATGGCACATCTTCCCTCTTTGTGCATGTGTAGTTTGCAGGTTTGAAGAGGATTGAAGAGAGTTTGAAGATCCATTTTACATTGTTTCATTTGTTGTCATCAAAGTTGTCAAGCCACGGAAACTCAACTATAGAATTCACTGACGACATTCTGACAAGTTTACAACCGGGAATCAGGAGCTCAGATCCAACACTAGAGGACTACAAAAATAGTTTTAAGAGTCCTCATCAAGGACCCATTCGCCCAGGGGTGACCCATTCCTACTACAACACTCTGACTCAACTTTTGGTGATAGGTACACATCAGTTTGCACTTTCCAAATCCACTTGCAAATCATTGTTTTTGTTTGTTTATCTTGGAGATTTTGCATTTTACATATTAGATCATATAGCCTAATTAGGGAAACTATTCCAAACCATTTCCAATTCATTCCTAAGACTCAAAAAGATGCAGATACAGGTATCATTGACTCACCTAAGAGGTTTTAAATCAATTTATGCACCATGTTAATTTGCATCTTAATGAAATATTAGAAATGATGGAACCATTTACCCTAGGTTACGGTTACTAAACTAAGGGTCACCACATTTTTATGTTTCAATTATTCATATTTTTTTTGTGAGTTGCTATTCTCAAACATTTATCACTTTTTTAAGATTAACACAAATTATGTTATATACATTAGATTTCAACGATGTAATGTACATAAATTGGAATGCTTCTGGTAAAAATTATATATCATTTTAAAAATATATTGTTTTCAATGAGACACTTATTATGCACTATATTAACCAACACTTATATTAATTTATTAATAATTATTCAAAATAAAATAAAATTGAACATGAAGTCTATTAAACTAAAGTTTGAATAATCTATCATTAGATAAAATTACTTTTTAAAATCTAACTATCTGCAAAGCTTGCAAACCTATATTTTATATTGCCCTTCAACTTTGATCTTTGTATTGGCCTATTTTTATATATTTCTATTAGATATTGAATTAGTTTTTATAGTTCAATTTACCTTTATTACTTTTTTATCAAATAACAAGAAATTATCAAGAAAATAATTACATTAAAAATAAGTTCAAATAAATACATGTCAATGACCATACAAGATTATACATTGTAAAATAATTACAATAAATTTACAAGGTTTGGATAAACACGTGAATTTTGTTAGCAACTATTGAATATCAACAAATTTAGGTCAAATAAAATGTGTTGCAAGATTCACAAGCAAAAAACGGTAGTAGAGACAACAAAGTTCTAGAGGTCCAACCCACATTGAGAATATTAGATTTTTTGCTTTTGTTTCACATGTATATTTATTGAAAGTCTTAAATTTAGGTGCACTTTTCACACATTAAAATTGTGAAAATGAAACTTGCTCACATTTCTTCTCCACACTTAAATATTTTAAACTTTATCTATTTAAAAAATTGTAATTCATAATTTTTAGATTTCATTTGAAACTATAAAACATTGTTGCAAATGAAATCATGATATTTTGTATTAAAAATACTTAAAACATAAAATTTCAAATTATAATATAATGTTGGTGGTTAGAGGCAAATCTATAATGCTAATATTTTGATATTCCTAAAGTAGTGTTTATTAAGTGGATAATGTTACTTGTTTAGATTATATTTAGATTCAATGGATTGAATCCCAACTATATCTAAGCTAAGATCTACATCATAAGATTTCTAAGAATTCAAAATTTCAAGGAGTCGTTATAGCCTCATTGTTGCAGACTCAAACTAGAAATGTAGTTGGGCCTAAATATCTTTCTCCTAAATAGATGTCTTGGAATTTATCATATCCCTTTAATACTTCTCACTTGTAGAAAGCTTGTTCAAGACACAATTCCTTCTCTATGTTAAATCCTAATCTTGTGTTATCATTGTCAGCCTACTACTAAGGATTTATGGCACAAGAGTGATAATGCATGCTTCTTGTTAGCATTTTATGATCATTGTGGATATTTTTTCTAATGGAGAAGGTTTTTTCCATTGATTTTGTCATAATCCAATGGCTTGTGCAATCGCATGAAGTCCCCATAAGGTTTGTAGGAAGAGTGTTGCTCTATTGATCTCAAGAACTCTAGCTTAGCTAAGGTGGGCCCTCTGCCACTTGTTTTATTAAGTGAATGAGCTTAGAGAATATGAGATTAATAGGTGATGATTCTAACTCCTATATTCTCAAGGAGGCACTCTTAGAGTTATTAGAGGCATAATGCAAGGCCAAGTCATCATAAGTGGGTCCTA
The DNA here is from genome assembly GCA_007258455.2 of Sequoia sempervirens. Lineage (NCBI taxonomy): Eukaryota > Viridiplantae > Streptophyta > Pinopsida > Cupressales > Cupressaceae > Sequoia > Sequoia sempervirens. The sequence continues at coordinate 15,542 of VDFB02041919.1, forward strand.
GGCCTTTAAGCAATTTTTTGAGTACAAGTTTTTTTTTTGGATTTTTAGTGTGTGATCCAAATATGGGATCGAGTGTGGTGTTGGAGGATCTAATGGTCCTCACATTCTTTGATTATCTTATAGTGTGTTATTCCCATCGAACCAATGTGTTCAATATTTCTAATTGATATCTTATTGTTAGTTCAAAAAAATAATTTGTTTTCTAGTAAGTCCATTGAAGGGGTCAAACTTACATATCACTCGTAATATATATGTTAGTACATTAATTGTAAGATATTTAATCATTTATATTATAAGAAAAAAACAACTTGAAATGTTGACTATTACATATTTGAACCATCATCCTTATCCTCACCTATCTACTCTAATGGGACTACATCTAGTGGAGCATTTCCCCTATCTCCCTCCATGGCCTCCTCACCACCTATCATTTATCATGGCTTACCCCTTGCTTCCTATTGTGCCTCATCCACTACTCTTACATCTCCTTCCCTGCCTATGTCTAATGGATGTAGTGGTAGGGGGCATATCCTTTATTAGTAATCTTTAAATGTGGGTGATCCCACAATACTGGTTTGCAATTCCCTTCAAAAAGAAAAATTGCAAAAATGCTCCAAAGAAAAAAAAATTGGGTTTTTAGGAGTTCGCTCGAAGGGGGGATTCGCTTGAACCCAAAAAGGGGTTATCTCGAACCCCCCTTCGAGCAAACCCCTTTGTGATGTCATCTCCTTTTTGGCACACTTTTTTTCATGAAAATAAAGGAAAAATACAATAAAAGAGGGGTTTGAGCGAACCTCCCTTCGCTCGAAGGGGTCAAGGGGGGTTCGCTTGAACACCCCTTTTTTTCCCTTCTCCCCCTCCTTTCTCATTTTACTACAAAATTGTGTTTCTAGGCTCAAGTTGAGGATGAAAATGGAGGAAACTTTACAGAACCAACTAGATGATGGTAGTCCTCGAAATGAACTACCCATCAAATATAATTTTAATATATTTTGGTTTTATTATGTATTTTTTAGTTTAATTAAACATAGGTTTTTCACCAAAAATCAAGCTCTCTATTCTACACATGTGGAAAAATAGCAGATTATCAAAACAAAAATCAAAAAATATCTATGCACTAGATATTGATGTCCTTGATCCAACAAAAAAAATTTGAATTTTGATACATACAAAAAAAGTTGTGTTAGCAAGTAAACCTATGTCTAAATTGTAATTGGTTTGAATTCAAAACATAATTAAGAAAAAAATATTCAATAAAGAAATATGAAACCAATTGCATGCACTAGATATCATAGTTACGAATCTAAATTTGAAAAAAATAGAATTTTATTCTTCATAGAAAAAAGTTATATGTTAGCAAGTACACATCACTCTTTAAAAATGGTGTTTACTGTTAAAAACTAGTTTTTGAAGGAGATGGAAAAATAAATGCAATTTGATTTCAAAAAAAAATTAAAATATATATTTAGAATGTACAAACAAAATGTCACAAATCACTAGTTTTCATCATCTTCAAATTCCTCATGGTTTAGCAGCTATAGGTGCCCGAAAGTGAAGATTTAGTTAAAAAAATTAGTTTAATGTCCAATTTGGCCAAAAAGTGTAAACCACTATTGTGGGATCACCCATGTAGTTTTGAATTGGTCATCATTCCCTAACAACCTTGAGTGAATCATATGTCTTATCCTCATTTATAGGTTCCTAAAGATAAATTCCTAGAGATAAAATTATGGTTTATCAATCCCTACTAACCTACATTGAGTATTAATACCTCCTATATATCCATGGCTCTAAGGGCACACCTTTCTAGAGGCCAAACTATATAAGAACTTACTCATAGTGAAAACACTCAAAATATGTGGTTTTCCTACCACATTACTACCTTGACCATCATCTCAATCTCAACTAATGAAAATCATGTATTCATCCTCACATCTTTCTATGGGTTCACCATGTAAGGTATATCAAGGTCAATCTATCAAAAATACATCTTCACCCAAAAAGTGTAGTCCTCTCTTGTCACCTACATATTTGAATAATGTATCATTAGTATGATATGTGTATACTATATACTAGGTCCACTAGCACACCTAGGGGACATGATATCTTGATATGCTCACAAGCCCAACATTGAAGAAGTTTTGTGTATCGAAGAGTGGTCCTCTGAGTATTTTTAAATAGATGTTTCTTCATGTCCTATACCAAACGAATCAAACTTCCAAAATAATCAAAATTATTAATATCAAAACAATACTTGCATACCATTGGTGTCATACCAACTACAATATCTAGCAAGGGCACTCCCCTTCACACATGTCTCAACCTCCCAACATAATACAAATAGATAACCCTATCTTGTTGTTGGGCTCTACAATAACCTACAATAACCTCTTTCACCACAACTAGAAGTATCAATATCTTCTACACATTATCCAATGTGATAGTCATCTCAGTAAAGGGCATGTGCAAGGTATTAGTATACGATTCTCACCTCTACATGAGATTTGTGAGCATATGCACATCATAGGCAATGCAACCATCTACCTTTTATAATCCAACACAGACTTTCTCAACCAACTTGTATCAAGTAAAATATCCAAGTCATGTAGATTATGTAGTTGGTGATTATTTGAGTGCTCTCTAATTTCAATCTTACCCATCATAAATCAACAATGAACCACTCCTTGGTGTCATGTAAAATGCAAATCTAATAATAAAATACTAAACTAAAAATCAAAAAATTTGAACAAGTTTGTTCATATCCACAAATATCAATCAAATCCATAATCAAAATCATATTTATTAGTTCAAACCCATGGAAATGGGCTTAATTCTATAAAAATGGGGTCCATTCTACATATATCAAGTACTAAAGAAAAAAAATTCTATTAATTTTATAGTATTCTAGTCATTTTTATAAATTGAAATAAATGAAAAATAAGAAAATTATCACTTACCACCTCTAGAGGGTCACTGGCATCAATCTAGGCTCAAACTTTATCAATACATGTAGGTGTGTGGCCTCTATAATGCACCATTGTGATATACTCATATCTCTCTCTAGGGTGAATGTGCAAATGAAATGGCCCTTTCAAAATTCTACCCACCTATATATACCTATGCTCAAATTTTACCCTAGTAACCTACACATGCCACAAAATGATATTACTCATTATGATTGACAATAATGTAGAACTATTTTTTCCAATTTATGACAAGGAATTTATTGTGACCCTTGTTTTACTAACATAGCATTTATTACTTGCATGACTACAATGGACACTATATTTACATCATTTCCACATGATTTTTTATCGTTACACTTGTAACTTTCAATGGCCATATCACTCAATTATGTCATATCTTTTCCATATGCTTAGATGATACAATTTTACTATCCTACATATTGGTTTTTTAACTATTGACATTTTACAAAACATGATTCATTATGCTCATACAACTTATCTTATAAAGTATCACTTGTTTTGCATCATCATTGGGACAACCCTAAGGGAATATCACTCATTTTCCCTTTCATGTTCTTACATGATATTCATTACATGAATAGTTTATAATATATATCCCAAATCGACTCAAATTACTACAAAAAAATTAATACAAAGTGACATTCAAATCACAAAAAATAATAGAACTAAACCACTCAAGGAGAAGTCATGCAATGTAGTACCACTCACATAATCAACAATTTTTTTAATGTTTGTCGTTCTCACTCTTGGGTCACATCAAGTTCTTGATCTTGGGTCACAATTTTCTCCTACTCTTAGGTTTTTTGATCTTGGCTCAAACATCCTCGTTGTTGTGGATCTTATACATCATGAATTCCCTCTTTTCTTTCTCTTGGATTATATTCATGTAGTGTTTGGTGTGACACATCCATCTAGTCCAAGTGTTTTTACCTACTCCTCCTCTCCTATGCTCAATGTGGAGAGTTCTTATGCAAAAGCTACTTGGTCTAGTTTTCCTAAATAAGAATCTCACCTTTTGTTGGGATTATCTTGCCCTTCCTAGTAGGGGAAACCCTTGCAATGTTCTTTTTCTTCCCTTTCTATCTATGGTCAAGAGATTTTAGAAAACAAATAATATTCTAAACACCATTCTCTCATCTGTAGATTCAATGGTTTTGGCCTTCTCTCCCAAATCTAAACAAATGGTTCTAGATGCATGGAGACCCCTCATTGAGGGTAGGATTGAACTCCGTCCATGTGCTTGAAGTTTTTTTGTGTCATTCTTCCAATCAAGTGATGATATGACATGGGTGTTGGATGGTGTGGTTTGGTTGTGGGGAAATCACTCCCTTTCTATCAAACCTCGGTTTCCATCCTTCGACCCTCTTACAAAATCCTTAAGTATTTTTTTATCAAACTTCCCAATATCTCTCTTCAATTTTAGGAAGTTTCTTATTTTGAATCTATTAGTGATGCTCTTGTTCATTTTTATAAGAGGATACTATGTTGGTCAACTATGGCCATACTACTTATGCTCACATTCTCATGGACATCAACATCTCTAAGGATCTTCTTAGGTATATTTTCCTACTTGTTGGAGATAGACCATTGACTAAGACACTCAACTATGAGGGTCTTCTCTTTCACTACAAGAGATTTTTTTCTATTGGATGCCTAGATTTGTATTTCTCTCGGTCTCACCCCAAGAAAGGTGAGGCAGCTTGGTGGGAAAATTCCCAACGTGGGCATTTGACAGTTGGAGATTTTACTGACTCTAATGATGAGGCATTAGAGGAGAATTTGGCCCCAAGGGGGTGTAATGACTTTTGAGATTCCTTATGGGATATCTTCCATGGGCCCTTTGGTTGTTCCATCTATGGACTCTTTGTTTCCAATGGTCAAATCTAAGGATCATTTATGTTTGGATGCTTTGATAAAACTGATAACTCATATTTCATCACCTTTAGGGGCAACAAAGGATAGCCCTCCCCTCTCCCCTCGATCTGATTCTTTGGAGGATGATATACTTGAAGGAAACGTGGTCGTCCTAAACACATTTGTGCCTCCCACACCTAGGTTTTGGGTGCTCAAAGCTTAGGAAGGGTCCAGGGGTGGGGTAGTTGGCTATCCTTATTTGTTTTGTTGGAAACTGTTCAAATACATATGTTTCATTGGTTGTGTTTGGTTTGTGAGAACTTGGCTATTGTTTCATGGTAGCTTATCTTTTTTGGTTACTTTTTTGTTGTTCTTTGGATGTGTGTTGGATGTCTCTTGTTGTAAACGGTTTTGAGACCCTTTCAAAACTTGTTTTCCCCTTAATAAAAAATAATATGAGATTTCCATAAAGTCGTGTATATTTATGGTGACATTTATACAATACAAATTTTCTTATGACATATTTTTATGAAGGGTAAATTCCATTACCAAAAGAAATCATACCTTATTGTTCTCCTTAAAGACGAGTTATTTCCTCAACTTCAGATTTCCCATGGTTTGAACTAGGGTATAATATGATCTTAACCAAATGGATACAAGTCCCTATCCACCTCATCCAAGTGGATTATATGGCCTACTGAGAGATGTCAATCATGCCATGTTATTGTGTATAAGGTAATACCTATTAACCATTAAACCGAGGAGATTCCTACCTCTATTAATTCTAAGTTACTACTTCCCAAAACAATGTATGCCAAAGATTTGATTATGGGGGTTAGACCAAACTCTTACATATTCTTCTTTAAAACTCTCTTTCCCCTTCAATTGACCAAATGACTAAGAATTAGAATATGGCATCAATTGCCTACATGTCACTAGCACTATGGTTTGCATGCCACTAGTAGAAACCATTCAACCCTCTAGAGTAGCGTGGTGAATCCATCACCTATAGGTCATTGGCTTTATGACCTACATGCCTTTAGTGAAAATCATCAAGGCCTCTAGAGTAGCGTGGTTCATTTATCCCCTACATGCTACTACCTTTATAGTTTGCATGCCACTAGCAAAAACCATCCAAACCTCTAGAATAGCATAGGGTACCCATCAACTATGTGTCACTACCTCTATGGCATACATTTCACTTGAAAAAACTTGCTATCAATTGGGTACATCTAAGAAATCTACATACAAAGCATGCTCCTTGACTGCAATCAAGTTGGATATCGATAAGCTTATTTATGCAAATCATAGGGTTTATCAACTAGTGATCACCTTGGAAGGAGAGGGACAATCTATGTCTTATGGGTCATACAACTCTCTACTTATGCTCTCATAGATTCATTACTCCCTCTATCTTGTGTTGCCTTACAAGTTAGCTCATGTACCAAGCTTAGCTCTATAGTTGGAAAAAAGACTCCTAATTCAAAATAAGTTATTTCCCAAGTTTGGCATCATCTAAGGCTATTTTACACATTTTTTGCATTGGTATGATGTAAAAATCACTATAGTCTATTCATCCCAAAGGTTCTTTCAAACTAGTACTCAACTCTTAGAAAGTATCCAACTCATCCAAATAAAGGTGGGTAGAGGTAAACAACCAATAACTAGGCTTGGGATGTTGGAGTTTGCAACCCACTCCTTTAAGCATGATTATGTAACATATTTTTTGAGGTTTACTGTAGTATACTATTTAGCAACGAATATTATGATAATCTTGGATAATGAGCCTACTTTTCACAATGAACTTGTTTACATTATAGATTTAGTTATTCTCTTTCTCTACCATACCTATTCAAATAAACCATCATTATCTAACTATAGCATATAGCACCCCCACACCCACTCATATGCATTCATAGATCATCTTAACCATTTATTTAGAAACATTGTTTTTCTATCAACAATAATTACACAATAATTAAAATTACATATATATACCATGAGACTGAAGTTAAATTTTTCCTTAATTCACGAGTATGTTAGTCTTTCTTAGGAGTGGAATAGGCTGCAATGGAGCTTAATTTATTAGGTACAATGTCACAAATCTAGGGCCTCCTATCACTACCATTCTACTAAATGCATCCTTAGGTAGTAAAATTACAAAAGCAAGGTCAATTGGTTGAGTGGAAAGGATAAATTATTTAGTTGGAGTTTTATACTAGTTAGGGGATGTTGGATGACTTTATCATATGCTTTGGATACTTTGTTCTTGCATGTTTATCATCTATTTCATGGAGCATTGTATTTTAACCAAAGGAGTTTGGAGCAATCATGTATTTCTTATTTGATGTTCTAAAACTGATAGAGAGGAAGTGTTTCTTAACAAGGTATCACCTTCTCAAATGGCCAAGGAAACAATCATTTAATTTAAATTTTTTGAGTGGAATCAAGGTTGAAATCAATCTACAAGTGTATTTTTTGTTGCTTAGGTAGTAGTTTAAATGTCTAACCTAAGTCACAATAGTTGGAAGGGGCATTAATGTTGGAGCTGAAAGTTAACCCCACAACTCTTAGAGCTCACCTGCAACCAAAACACCTATCACATACAAGAGATGAAAGCAATGATTATGCCCATACAACCTTGAGAGAGTAATTGAATCCACACAAGAATCTAATATTGAGATTAACCTATAATTGTATTGAATGAATACCTGAATTATTACAAAGTACAATAATAAATGCTTATAAAATCAAAAGTGCAAACACTAGATGAGGATTTAATTAGATTGTGACAAGTATCCTAATCTCATGTAATGAGACAACTTGACATATAAATATCCCAATCTAATTATAAAAAATCACTCCTAAGTTTAGTTTAAGTGAATAAAATAATAAGGGGCCTAATAATTAATTAATTATCAAGTGATGTTCCTAATTACTCCAACACCCCCCCCCCCTTAAGATCAACTTAGGGAGAAGCTAAAAAACCTGATGAAGAATGAAATGGTAGATGCATGGATGGGTCCCAACTACAAGGCCTAATGAGGTACTCATGTAAAAATAAATGAATCCCTCATAACCAAATAAAGGGATAAAACCATGTGAGAAAAAATCCTCTCCAAAAGAGAAAAAATGAAATAATTACACTAGTGAAAGAAGAATAGGAGGACTCAATGTGACCCCCTAAGGGTTGCTTCTATCACACAAGTACAATAAATGTCCCCTCAATAGGAGAGAGAAAATGAGGATATGAACCCCCCCATAAAGAAAGAGCTCATGTGCCAATGATAAAAACATGAAGACAAAACACAATCCCTGGTTGCAAACAACATGTTTCCTCTTAGGAACAAATAGATCAATTGGTGATTGGAGAAGTCATTCGCAAAAGATGGAAGAATCAAGAATCCAAATTCAAATGATGTGTGCCTCTAAAAATTGCTCATGTCCACATGTTGAAATGAGATGATGTCAATCAAGGAACTAATGAAGACTATTGTAGAACAAGTTGCAAAGGTGATGAAGATGATGATCCAACAACAATGATGTGGTTGTCAACAAAAAGGAGATGAATGTTCTCAAAGTAATCTTACAAATTTGCAATCTAAGACTGTACAAACAAGGATGATATGTCTACAACATATGAATTCCAAGTAGTGATGTCTAGAAGAAGATGGATGTCATGTTGCAATGAACCAATAGGGCCCAAGCATGTAGTGATGCCAAGCCAATCAGGAACAATCGAAGATGAAGATTAGGTCTCAATCTAAAGATTTGGAACATGAAGATAAGTATTTGAACCATTAGAACATGCAAGACCTTTGATATACTCAAGCTCCTCTAAAGCATCATCATCAAAGGGTATACAATTTGCATCTACAAGAGGAATGAGTCAATTTGCAACAAGATCCTTTGAGTATGGAGAAATGTGAGGATCTCCATTGATCTCCCAAATTTGAGTCCAAAGTGTGTGGGGACAATCAATGTTCGATACATCACACATAGTGTCAAGATCAACACTAGAACAAATCACTCCTACAACATGATCACCGATAATACCTCATGTTGATAAACTCCCTGGTATGTCTAATGTAGGTATGAGTCCATAAAAATAAGGTAAAATATCAAGCCACCTGAGATGTGTCAAGATGTCATGTCACCAAGACTCATAATTATCTTTTTCCAAGATATATAAGGATGAACACAAAAAACCCATGATACTTCCTCAAATAAAAAAATCAAAGATTAATAACCTCAGTACATGTAAAGCGGATCAAATGAAGTCATCTCACGCAAACAGGTCCTTTCCAGGTGCCAAGATGTCCAAGTAATTGACAAAATCACAAAAAATTGAATAAAATGTACTTAGGGAAAATTCTAAAAAAATGCATGAATGGATCTAAAGAGCTACCATTCCAACATCGTTGGAATTGCGAAAATCGAAGGTATGGGCAAAAAATTATGAGCTTGAACGAAGAAAAATGATTATATAACTTTTATTGCAAATAAAATAAACCAGTTGTAAAATCTCATGATGAGACCTAACCATTGGAAATTAGATGGAACTAGCTTTCCGATAATATCTTGTTTGCCCAATTTCGACACCAATGCCCAAGTTATGCCAAAAAAAAAACTCTTTAAAAAAAATTAGGGTTTGGAGGGGGAAAGAGGGGTCGTTTGTACGATTGAATGTACAACTAACATCATATGTTGGTGTCGACGAATATGCTTGGAATATTCTCCCTTTGTTGAAAAAATATCTAGTTGTCAAAAAATGCACTTTTGACGAAATATTTTTTTACAATGCTGGAATATACTAGGGTAAACAAAATATTCTCTTGTTTTTGTTGATCCACCGAAAAATTAGAAGTCATTGGAGAAATTCTTCTACGACGGCTAGAAATTGGAGATCCAACTGGAAAAGTGGTCGTCTTTTCTTGCCTACAGTCAGTGTTTACATTGCTAGTGGGAATTTTGCGGGCGTCAATGGTCGATGCTAGGGCTTCATCTGGGTAACTTAAAACTCCACATGTCGAAAAAAGATGTAAGTACATTCCTACAGCCTGCATAAGATGTTATTTGTTCTTTTTTTAATAAAAAAAGATTAAAAAACCAAAAAACTTTATTTGACAAATCCCTGTGTACCTGCACTGACTTCAAGGCAATTAATGTAGTAGGGGTTGTACAATCATACAAATTTTCATACAAAGGTCCCTATTGCTAAAAATAATTTGTAACTACTTCAAATTTGATGAAACAACAAGCAATCTTAAATTTTTTGACCATTCTAGACTCAATAATGATGCTTGTTTCACTTCTGGTCCATTTTTTCCTCAAACCCATCTCTCAAAATTTGGACAAAAGTCACAAATCTTGAGCTATGATACCATGTTGGAGTTGAAAGTGAACTCCACAACTCTTAGAAATCACCTACAATCAAAACACTTATCACACGATAAATCAAAGCAATGATTATTCCCATGCAACCTTGAGAGAATAATTCAATCCCCACAAACATCTAATATTTAGATTAACCTATAATTATATTGAATGAATAGCTAGATTATTACAAAATACAATAATGAATGCTTATAAAAGAAAATAGTGCAAACCATAGATGAGGATTTGATTATATTGTGACAAGTGTCCTAATCTCATCCAATGAGACAACTTGACCTATAAATAACCCGATCTAATAATAAAAAAGCACTCCTAAGTTCAACTTAAGTGAATAAAATAATAAGAGGCCTAATAATTTAATTCAATTAATTAATTATCAAGTGATGTTCCTAATTATTCCAACAATTAACAAGTCTAGCATGATGTTCAAAACCTAATATGCAATAACATTAAAGAAAACAATCTTAAGGAAGTAATAGACCTAAAAATAGAGCATCCAAATGATCTTTGTGCCTAAAGTTGTGTGCTAACCTACCTCTACTCAATTGCCCTTCTCTTTGTTCTTCCCAAAAACTCATCACAACTCTAAATCACCTTTATCATACCCTTCCCTTCTCGTTTTTCCTATTGATTTAAGCCCCAAATCATGGATTTAAGGAAGTTCACAAGTCTTTTATCCCTTTATGCATTGTCCTTCATTCAACTCTACACTTCTTTGACAAATTTGGGGATCACCATGCCTCGTTAATGGCACAATCGCTCCCTCTACTTTTCCTTGTGTTATTCCCATTAATTTCAAGCTATCTCCTAACCATAGGGGAAGTAGATTTCTCATAAATGGAACCTTCCTTTGCTAGGTTGTTGGTGTAAATTCCACGGCCCAACTCATTTTTAATCCCTCTTTTTTTCATATTTCCATTTGTGCATATATGTTCAATATATATAAACTTGGATTGGGGTTATTATAGGTGCCTCCCTAAGACATAATCAAAAATAATTGAACAATAAAATTAAATAGGTGCCTAGTTCCTATGGTTAGGTGCAAGGATTTAGACAAGTCCTAGCAGACTTGATTTATTGATAAAAAGAATTATTTAAATATCACACTACATGCTTATATTTGGTTAGGTGAACTTATGTTTGGGGAAAATGTTACCAATAGGGTCTTGACACTAGGGTTGACATTACATTCATCTATCTCTATCCATGAAACCACATAATCTGCCTCACTTTGATTAGTCAAAAACATAATCGGTGCATTGAATTTTGATAGATAAAACAATAATAATATTCGTTAATAGTAAACATTAAGGGTTCATAACCATCCCACACACACACACAAACCAACAATTTTTTGCGAATACAAGTTCCACCCTTAGTCCAAATTACAATGGGGTTAGGCGTCTCACGAAAAAAATAAAGGAGTTCCTAGGGGATGTGGCATAGTGGACCATACACGATGATTACATATTGATATTGATTACATGTTCAATGTGCCTACATGATGTTACCTATCATTATTCATTGTATACCTATTATATCTACATTATGTTATCCATTGAGGTTTATTGCATGTTTCACATGTTTGTTATAACTACACAATGTTATCTATCAACATTTATCACATGCTTGTTGTGACTACACAATGTTATCTATCAACATTTATTACATATTTGATGTACTTTTACATGTAATTATCTATTGACATATATATTATATTTTTATTAATTTTACATGATATATTTTTTCTCTTACCTCCAATTCTTTGCATCTTCGTATGAATGCAATAAGATAGTTACAACAATTACAATCACTTTTCAATACCAAGTAGAGCTTTCATTACCATATCTAGATGCAATTTCCACATAGTTGAGACCCTTTTATCATGCTATTTGCATAGTCATGTCTCATTCTACATAGTTGTAGTCCTTTACATTTGTCTAATTGGTCAAAGTCCTTATCTACTTGGTTGAAGTCCTTTACATTTTTGCATAGACAAACGTTTATCACTTTCCATAATATGCACAATCTATCACCCTACTCTTTTTGTTTTTCTATAAACAATTTTAGCAAGTTTGTGAATACATTCATTTTTAAATGCTTGACAAATGCTACACATTACAACTTTTTTCCTATGCTTGCAAGTTCTCAAGATAGAGAACTAATGGCAATAAGAGTACATGCAATTCGCATCTATGATCTCATATCCTATGTGAAAAATATTTAATTTCCATGTTATTTGTTTGATTTTACTTTGGCATGCATTTTATGATACTTCACATGCAAGTCAAAGTGGGGGCAAAATGTAATAGTGAAATTTGCATACTCATGCCCTTCCTTTATTTTTGAGCCTAAGATGACTAGGTTGTCCTTAAATGCACTATTTATTGTGTAAGATTGCATATTTCACTTGGAAGTTGGTAACTTACATCATTCTAAACTCATCTCAACATCAGAATCCTCAAAAATTGATCACATCCCTAAAAAAATTATTCACCCCGTTTATTCATGTCTATGAGTGGTAAAGCAATCCAAATCACCTATATACCCTCATGGATTTGAACCCCAATTTCAAAATTTAAAATTTCCAATCTTTTGTTGTTTCTTTCTATCAATTGTTATGAGTCAACTAAAATATGAATAACTCCAAACAACACACTAAGGTGATGTGCTTAAAAAATCAAGTGTAATTAAGAAGTACATCTAAAATTTTATTGCAAAAGGATAAAATTAATCATTTCTAACACTACATCAAAATCCTAAGAACATGCAAGACACTTGTTGTTTATGACCATTCATTCATTGTCATTGACTCCTTCATAAAAAGCTAATTGAAGAATAGTTGACCCTCACAAATAAAAAGTTTCCTTGGAATTATTTATAACTCCCTAATCCTAATGAAATCCAGACCCACACTTGTAAAAATGAGCACGTCTAAACATGTATATATTATATATATGGGGACACACGTGCACACATATTATTTATATGTGTCATGGGTGTTGTTGATGGTGTGGTGAGATGGACATGATTATGGAGCCGCAATATCCTGCCCTAAGATTTTGCTAAGGGCAATGTGACCTTGGATAAACCACTTATTGTAAGATTGAAATGATGTTCGGTTCAATACCAGCTTTAGCTTCTTCCATGTCTTGTTCACATGGGTAGAGTGGAAAGATGGATGTCGTTGAGGGCGAGAGCAATGATAGTAATCGCAAACATACTATAAATGGCCAGTAAAGAACTAGGAGTCCTAATATTATATAAGCATTGAAGCGCTCTCCTTACAAATATGTCAGCCAAAAGGGAATATCAGCTAATATGCTGTACAGCATTTACTTTATATTTTATTTCCATGTTAGATGTACATAATTTTGTTTCTCAAGAAGGCAGTTGGATGTTCTTAAATAAAGACTTCATTTTAAATAACTTAGATTTTGTATGTTAAGGTGGACAGCAATTCGTGCACAAGTAAAATATATGTTCAGTATTTCAACTAGCTTGTTTTGCAGAAAAAAAAATGCCTTCTATTTGTTTTTTAAATATATATTGTGCAAAGAAGTCAACTTGAAATGCCTTTAAATGGCAAAAGCTCATTCAATGTAATGATTCTAATGAGCATAAATAAATGACCTAAAATGCATCTAGGAGTTTATGCATTGGAGAGAGTAGAATTCAACATTATTACTTGTCAGCCAAGTTGATTTGTTTAAAGGGCTAAATCGGAATCCCCCTCTATTCAACTATATACCGAATTCAATTATATCCGACAAACTGATGTTTTCAACTAGAATTCAATCATACCCCACTAACCAACACATAAACTAGATGGTGGGACTAAAGAAAAGCACAACGTAAAATCACACAAAGAAAACAAACTCATCTTCAGAAAATATTATTTATTCATATGAATTTCAATGGACGAAGGATGACTTCTAGGCTCGTAGAGTGTAAAGCAAATTACTAAGTTTCAATAATTATTCCAATCCAAATACATGGATATATACCAGACGCTTTATCATAACCTGCCTTAATCATATTACTTCTTTCAATGGCTATCTTGTACTAAACTTCCTTTACACACCTTGTTAAGTCGTTAAGACTAATAATTTATTCTGCATCGTGTGACATAATTTAGGTTTCCACAATTTTTTATGGGCTGAGTTAGAGAATTATTTGGGCTTGGTAGGCAAGGACACTCGGGTCTGTAACTCAACAAATTGATGTAGTATGGAAATTGAAACGTCCTAATGGCTTGGGCTAGAGCTAGTAATCTCAACATGTCAAATTTCAAAAACATAGTGTGGGCCCAAAATATCGTTAACCAGTAACGGAAAAAAGTTGATCCCAGAAAAACCTTAGCCATTTTTTTCACTGTGAACGAAACATCCTAATATATAGTACTTCAATATTTGGGTTTAGGAAATAATGGCCTAAAGAATATATTCTTGTGAGAAAAATGGGTAGAAATTATTGAAGTTAAATAAAGATTTTCACATATAATAATATTATTCTTCTAATCCATATCATTTTGTCAATGATACGAATTACATATATATATGAAATTCTTCCCAACTCCTATAACAACTCCACCAAACTTGTGGGTTGTTTAACCACCTGTATTCTCTCCCTCCTATTTTTACTTCTCTACTTAACAACTCACTTACATTTTTATACTCACACAATATAATATAATATTATTTATTCTAAATACAATCCCAACCAATTCTTTTCATACCTAGAATAGCTATGTGAGTTGTTAGTATACAAGCGTTTACAATAACAATAATGTCCACATTCTCCTCTTTCCAAACTTCAACACTTTCAACTACAAGAAGCCCAACTATTGTGGCTCATGATCTTGATTCAAACGAATGGCACCTCTCATCAACCCTTCATGATTTTCACACATGTTTCCCACAAACCTATACGTGAATAGAAACACTCATCTATTCACCTCATATGGTTTTCTAGATTACCACCAACCATTTCAAAATCTATGAACTCCACCAAACTCTCATACTAAATCTAGGTGGGTTGTTTAACAACCTTTATTCTCTCCCTCCTCTTTTCACTCCTAAATCTCCACGTGACTTACATTTTTATGCTCACACTATAATATAATATTAATTTATTCTAAATACAATTCCAACCATTTTTTTTCATACATAGAATAACTATATGTGAGTTGAACTCACTTTTATTAACCTAACAATTATTATTATTTTAATCTATGTGAACATAACATAATTTCTTTAACAATTTTGACATGTGAAACTAGTGTCAGATATGCGGGCCTATAATATTGAAACCTTTCAAGGAGATGCCAGGGTATGTTAGTCTCCTTTAAAACTGTTTCAGGAAGCCTCTTTGATTTAGAAAACCACCTGAACTAGTTGCTGTATCCGGCAATGCCTCAGTTATTGAAACCTATCCATAATTCTGTAGATTTTAATGAGTATTAGGTATATCTCTGATGGCTGAGTTTGATAAATATTCAACTCTCACAATTTCCTTGAAATAATGTTAGTATGACTGCAATTCTATTCAAGTTGTGTCAAGAAAGACTACCATCTGATTTTGCTAGCCTTGATATAGAATATATGTTTCACCTATATCTCTGATGACTGTGTTCGATCAATATTCGACTCTCCCAAATTCCTTGGAACAATTTATAGCATCCAGTTCTATTCAAGTGGTATCTACAAGGACTATACCATTTGCTTTTGCTAGCCTTGATAGAGAATATACTTTTCACCTGTGGTGGTGGGAAAGGTGTTGTTGGAGGGGGAAAAGTGGGGTTGGAGGAGGAAAAAGACAGTTTTGTTCTCCCTTTTTCATCCAAATTATTTTAGATTTTTGCCCATAGAAAAGCTCTTTTGATCTTATAATACTGATTTTCATCTCCAGATACATTCCCTATAATCTGTACCATATGAAATTGTTGTTTCTATTATCTCTCACAGAAAGAGCTCTGCTGAATAATCCAACTAAATGGCCCCACCTCTCTTCGTGTAAGAAAATCCATTCTACGGTATCGGATTATCTAGAGTCGTGGGTTTCCGATTGGTAATGGTTCTCCAGCATCCTAATTTGCAGAAAAATGGAGGATTTCCAATTGGCAATGGTTCCCAGCAATGTAATTTACAGAAAAAAGTAGAATGGTACTAGGTATTTCTAATTTGCTGGAGAGCCATTGCCAATTAGAAATCCATAATACAAGATATTCGAATACTGTAGAATGTATGTGTATATATATAAATAAAATATGATTCTGCAGTCACTTCTGCTAATTCGAATGCTTGTGAACCATTGCCAATTGGAAATCCATGACACAATATATTCCAATACCGTAGAATTGTGTGTGTACTTACTAAGCATCAACAGATAAAAGATTTTCCTCGTATGTCCTACAACTAACTAATTGCTTTATGAGCATTTTAACCTCTAATACTCCAAGAAAGCATTCTCATAGATGTTGTTTTGTGAGGGTGCACAACAAAGTTTCTGTTATCTGTGCTTGATTAACACACCAATCTCCTGTTCCCTAAATGGTAAACTTTATCATCTTTATTTTTCCAGTCCCTCGGTTTTACTTTTGTTATATGAATGTTTAGCACCCATAATTCATATTCCCCGTGCGTTCATCCCTCAAATTTTCTGGTGACTTAAGGTTGGTTTGGTGTTTCTGCCTATATTATGGTCATCTATACTCCAATTTTCTCTTTAAATGATTAGTCAGTTTGGTGTTTCCCCCTAAATAGGATCATCTACATTCTCCACATATTGACTTGTCTTTAAATCCATATTGATATGTCCTTAAATCCATCACTGGTTGCTTTCTTTTAATACAAGAATCAAATCTATCTTATATATAAAAAGCGTTTTCGTCCACAAACCTCAGCTTCTACAATTCATACTAGCATACTTCCAATATCCATTGAGGGGACTCCCTGGAATATATGACCCTTATAAAGTCATTATCATTTATGCATGAGATGGAACCAGAAAAATGGTGGGAATAAAAAGTGAACATAACCATTCCACTTGCTCCCCACAGCCAGCTGATGGGAATTAACCCGCTAGAGATACATGTTCTATTTCATATGCACTCCTTTTTACTCGTGCGTGTAATATTTAAATAGTTTATGAATTCTGATCTGCATCAATTGTTTCTGAGAGAGAGAATCATCTTCACAAATAAAGATCAGACTTCTCTCCATGACAATCAACTCTGCGAATATGGATTGAATCATATTTCACATAGATGCTTCTACAAGGCAAACATGTGTTACCCACCTTTTTCCAGCCACTTAGGATTCCTGCGAGGAATAATATCATTTAATTTGTGACTTCTGTTCTGCATCAATTGTTTCTGAGAAAGATAATCATTTCCACAAATAATAACTTTTCTCCACGAGGACAATTAACTCTACAGATATAGATTGAATTATATTTACCTAGAAAGTTTCTACAAGGCAAATACACATTACCCCACCTTTTTCCAGTCAATTGATATCACTGCAAGGCACATTATTTTCGAATACCTATTCACTCCATTCAACAAGATGGAGTTCACAATTGCTTAAATAACAATTGATAAATAATGGATTAAAATAACCATCTCATCCAGTCACCATTTTAGGTTTTACACTCTAGGAATCACACACTGTTCTATTGATAGTTATTTCACAATGAGTTTGAATTGACCTTGGATGGTACACAAATTGTGAATCGTAACTCCTCCCCATTAGCACAGGAATCTCTTGGTATTCTTTTGGTTTTAAATTATCATTGAGAGCCTTGTGATTTTTCAACAGATATCTTGCACTTAAAAAGTTCCTCCTTTAGAGGTTTTATGGAGATGGGCTCGTACATTGTTATATGCTTGTAACTTGCTAACCTCTTTTGTTCATTTTCTAAATCCTCACTTGCAGATAGTTTGAACACGTACTAATCTCGGGGTATAGGGTTCTTTTAGAACTGTGTTGTGGGAATGCTAATAATAATCTTAACAATGTATTGCATGAATATTAAACTCGGGACTCTTTAACATCCTTATCGTCCTTCGTATTTTATATTCAATAACTGTAAAATCATTCAGATAATATGTAAATTATTAGTTCAGGGCCTGCCGTTAATGGCAGATGTGTGACAGATATTTTTTTGACAGGGTAAGGCCCTGTAACCTACTTTGCTACTACCACTACCCATTTGGAGTGTGCTTCTAACCGGGCTGACGTTGAAGGCAGATGTATACCATAGAGGAACCACAGAACCTTTTTTGACAGGGTAGAGCCCTGTAATCTATCCTGCTACTCCCACCATCCAGTTGGAGTGTACTTCAAACAGAGCATAACGTTTAAGGCAGATGTATACCACGGAGAAGAGTCAGATTATTTTCTTAAGAGTAGAGCCCTGTAACCTACCGTGCCACTACCACTACCACCACCACCACCTAGTTGGAGTGAATTTCAAACTGCCTCCTTTCTGGAAGCAGACACCACTCAAGTGTGGATACAACTGCGCTTCCAAGTAGGTGGGGGCAGCTTACTTCAAGTTGGACCACCAATTTCCTTAGGCACACACCTTGTTTAATGTTAAAAAACAACCCCCTTGCTTGCACACTTCTATGAGGGAGGCCTCGTACACCAAGCAGAGCCATGGAACCTACTCTGCTACTAACACTACCTAGTTAGAGTGTGATTCAAACATGGCATGTGTTTTAAGGCAGATATATAGACGTAATAAGGCACAGATTATTTTTGACAGGGGAGAGCTTTGGAACTTAGTCTGCTATTATCACTACCTCGTTGGAGTGGGGATTCAAACTGCCTCCTTTCTGTTGTAAGTAAGCGTCACTCAAACGCTGATACAAGGGGGTTTGAAGATAGGTGGAGGGAGCACTCCTGCTTCAAGTTAATCCACCAACTTATATAACATGTTCGCCTCATTGAACATACAAGGCAACTGAAAAAAGGCAATCACCTCATGGGCTTCCATGACAGGTATGTACATCTCATTGAACTATATAGATTACACTCTATGTTAAGGTTCGTAGCCTAGAGTCCATATCCTGATCAAACTCTGTTATGGGACTTTTTCCCCAAAGGATATAAAGGAAAAGTTATTATGTGAATGGTACTTCTAAATACAGAGGAATTAAAATTATCTGACTCTTTGTTTAAAAGCGAGATAGAAAAATAGAAGTTATTATGACCCTTTAGATAAAAGGGAGGATAATACTGAATGTTTTGAAAAGATCCTTTTTAAAAGTGGGATAAAAATATTTTATTGAATAACTTCAAAAACACTTTGTAAAAGTGAGTGGTATTTGTAAAACATTTATGTGAGAATTGGAAATAGCATGCAGATCACTCAAAGAAGGTTTGGTGGAAAGGGCACACATGGTGTGTTCAACTTAGGGTACAAAGTATACTTGGGATTGGACTTATTTTAAACAAGGCTTGCGGTTCATAGACAGATTGTTTTTACACAAGTTTATTTTGGTGCGTACTAGGATTAATAAGAGCTAAAATCATTAAAACATTCCTCGGATGAGTGGAATTTCCAAAAGATTTGAATCAAATGAATATTGAATCGATCAATATTATAGGATATTTGAAATAGTATTTATATATGATGTGTTTACTATTTACTTT
>VDFB02041921.1:0-10767 GCA_007258455.2 Sequoia sempervirens
TATACCTATTTTCCCAAATGACGAAGCTATCATAAACTTCCTTTCCACAGATGATGTAAATGATTGTTCCACTAGCAATTTTTGGTATGAAGTCTTTAATCAGGAGAGTGTCAAGTCTCCTAGCTGCAAAAATGAAAATAAAGAAAAATGATCTAGTGGTGAAAACCATAATCTGGCAGTGCTAGATCAAACAAAAGATAAAATAAAGAGCATATCAGATGGTGAAAACCTTTTTAAGGCGCCAGCTGATGGGACTCTTGACACTCTCCCAGAGCACTATCATGAGCGATCGCCCATCTTAATCGAGCCTACAAAGGAAATCAATATTGCAACTACAGAAAATCCAAGGATTTTACAGCTAGCTGAATCAATGACAGATAAAGAAATCCCAGAGTTCATGAACTTTCATAAAGAAAATCAAGTTAATTTTGCTTGGTCATATGCAGACATGCCAGGCCTTGATCCCAATCTCATAATGCATCATTTGTCTATAAAACCAGGAGCTAAACCAGTAAAACAAAAACTCAGAAAGATGAATCCTCATGTAGCATTACTGGTTAAGGAAGAACTCAAGAAGCTCCTCAATGCAGGATTTATAAGATCAATTGCCAATGCAGAATGGATCTCCAACATTATACCAGTAGCAAAACCAGACAAATGTGTAAGAGTATGCACTGATTTCAGAGACCTTAACAAAGCTTGTCCAAAGGATGACTTTCTGCTTCTGAGCATTGACACTATAGTTGATTTGACAGTTGGCCATGCCATGTATTCATTAATGGATGGCTTCTCTAGTTACAACCAAATCAAGATTGCCCCAGAAGACCAAGAGAAAACAACTTTCACTTGTCCGTGGGGAAAATACTGTTGGAATGTCATGCCTTTCGGCTTAAAGAATGCTAGGGCTACTTATCAAAGAGCTATGACTACGATATTTCATGATATGATGCACACATTCATGGAAGATTATGTAGATGACATATTGGAAAAATCATGTACCAGAGAAGGACACCTAGAAATACTATCCAAAATATTTACCAGATTGGACAAATTCAAAGTTCTCCTAAATCCTAAGAAATGTGTTTTTGGGGTCACATCCGGAAAGCTGTTAGGATATATTGTTTCAGAAAAGGGAATTGAAGTAGATCCTGCAAAAGTTCAGGTAATCATGAAGATGCCTCCTCCAAAGAACATCAGTCAATTAAGATCATTACAAGGGCGACTTCAGTCTATCAGAAGATTCATCACACAATTGGCCGACAAAATTCTACCATTCACACATCTCCTACATAAGAATGTTCCTTTTAGATGGGATGACAAATGTGAAATGGCATTTCAACAAATCAAGTAGTACCTAATGAACCCACCAGTTCTAGTACCACCAAATCTAGACAAACCATTGATCCTATATATTGTTGCAACCGAGACATCCTTGGGGGCATTATTAGCACAAGAAGATCATGAAGGAAGAGAACGTGCAATCTATTACATTAGCATAACACTGACAAGTCACGAGCTTAACTACACTTTTATTGAGAAGGCTTGTTTAGCAGTAGTCTTTACTTCACAAAAATTCTGACATTACATGCTAACTCATACAATCAATCTAGTTTCAAAAATTGATCCACTCAAATACCTACTAAGTAAAGCATCACTAATAGGAAGGTTAGCAAAATGGGTCATGATTTTGAGTGAGTTTGATATCCACTATGTTGATCGCAAAGCAATCAAAGGACAAGTTATTGCGGATCAACTAGCAGACACTCCTCTACAAACAGAGCACCCCCTACACATTGAGTTCCCAGACGCTGATGTTTTCACGGTAGACTCTAAGCAACTATGGTCCTTATACTTTGATGGTTCTTTCACTCAACATGGATCGGGGGCAGGCATTCTCTTTGTCACCCCTCAAGGACATACCATTCCTTGGTCATATAGGCTAATGTTTCCATGCACCAATAACATAGCCGAATATGAAGCACTAATCACTGGATTAAAGACAACAGTGGAATGGAGGATTACCAAGCTACAAGTTTATGGTGACTCACAATTAATCATTAACCAAATCAATGATGATTATTAGACTAAGGATGACAAGTTGTTACCATACAAGAAGATGGTTGATGACTTCAAAAAGTACTTTGTAAACATTCAGTTCACACAAATTCCAAGGGTTGACAACAAGGCGGCTGACACTATGGCTATGATCGGCTCATTGATACAACTCCTAGAAAAACAGACTCGCTATGAATTTCTGGTGGAACAATTATTTACACCTGCCTATGACACACCTGAAAGCCAAATTATCTGTCACTTGGTAGGATCCGATTCACCTTGGTATGGTAAGATTTATGCCTACCTAAAAGATGATACTTTACCGCCTGACTTATCCTGCAACCAAAAACGTAACTTTATCCGACAATCCTCTCAATATACCCTTATTGTTGATACCCTTTATCACTGTGGTCTTGATGGTACTTTACTTCGATGTCTTGAACGTGACGAATCCGACAAAGCTTTACAAGAAGTTCATAGGGACATTTGTGGTACTCATTCGAGTGGACTAACCTTATCCAAGAAATTGATTAGAATGGGTTACTACTGGCCTACAATGGAAAGGGAATCATTCACTTTTGTTAAAATATGCTCAAAATGTCAGATTCATGGGAATCTTATTCATGCTCCTGCACAAGAACTTCATTCGTTTACACCCACCTGGCCATTCTCTCAATGGGGGTTAGATCTCGTGGGCAAAATTCATCCTTCCTCTTCAAATGGGCATAAATTCATTATCACAGCGACAGAATATTTCACTAAGTGGATTGAGGCAGTACCTCTCTCTAAAGTCACTGCAAAACAAATCTCATCCTTCATACTCAACTACATTATTTGTCGATATGGTATTCCTAATGCCATTATTACGAATAATGGTCTGCCTTTCAAGAATCAGGATGTCGATGAACTTTGTGAAAGATTCCATATTCAGCACATATATTCCACGCCTTATTATCCACAAGGGAATGGCCAAGAAGAGGCCTCAAACAAAACTATACTAAAGATTTTGAAGAAGACTGTCAATGACTCAGGGAAGGATTGGCATATTCAACTCAATCCTGCCTTGTGGGCTTACAGAACTAGTGTCTGAACGCCAACAGGAGCAACACCTTTTGCCCTTGTCTATGGAGTAGAAGCCATATTGCCTTTAGAGGTAGAAATACCTTCATTAAGAGTATCACTGAAAGGTCTCATAACCGAGGATGAATACAGAGTTTCTCGACTACAAGAGTTAAAACTTCTAGATGAAAAGTGACAAGGAGCAGCTGACCATTTGAATGCATACCAGTAGATGATGTCTCGCAGCTATAATCACAAAGTAAAGCCACGTACCTTCTAAGTGGGATATCTAGTTCTGAAAGAGAAACCACAAAATCAACAAGACCGAGAAAAGAAAGGAAAATTTGAACCAAATTGGCTAGGCCCTTACGTGGTTATTGCAGTCTACGGCTCAGGAGCATACAAGTTATCAACGCCAGAAGGAGACCTATTTGATGAACCCATCAATAGTATGCATCTTAAGAAATATTATGTTTAAGTCAAAAAAAATCCTGAAGAAATCCAAAAATAGCAGAAAAAGTCTTGAAGAAATCCAAAAATAGCAGAAAAAGTCCTGAAGAAATCCAAAAACAGCAAAAAAAGTCCTGAAGAAATCCAAAAACAGCAGAAAAAGTCCTAAAGAAATCCAAAAACAGCAGAAAAATTCTTGAAGAAATACAAAAAAAATCAAAAACAATGTCATAGGGTGAAAACCTGGCAAACAGGTAGTCTATTGACAGAAAAATACAAAAAAATCAAAAAGAAATCAGAAAAATGCAATAAATACGGATAGTGAAAATCTAGCAAACAGATGCTATCCGTACCTTTCCATCTATTAGTTCATGTTTTGCACTTTGTCTTTTCAAAGCTTTTCCTTTTTCCACACCTCTTTTTTTCGCATCTTAGGGTCATAAAATGCATCATCCTGCCGCCATTTGCCTAGAGTGTTAAAACGTCTTACCATGGCTTCATCATTTGTACATATTCCTTTCCACAAGTTATGTCAATCAACGGGGCAAAACTCAACTAAGGGCACTTAACTTTTAGCGCATACTAAAACAGCTAGACCATGACATAGGATTTAATCATGCAAACAAACAACAAACTCATACAACAACTTTATCCGATCATGACACACTTTTCAGCAAGATATCATATCATTGTCTATTGGATGATCCAGAAATCTGAATAATGCATGAAATAACAGTATTACATATTTGACCAAAGTTGTTTAATTTTCGATATCATTACTCTGGAGCACACTCAATGATGTACTGAACTAGAGTGGCAAGGAACGAGAATGATTTTTCTTTGTCTGCTATCTTGAGGTTAACAATCAATCTGATGCAAATATGTCACAGGACATGATGATCAAAGCAATATCATTGATGACAGTTCCACATTTGCATTAGAACAGTGGTTAATCTTTGTCTGTTTATGCAAGAAATGCTCAGGTCATCTCGGTTCAATTATACCTCGATGCTTGTGTTCACTTGTTATATCAAAATTCATGAAAGTTGTACTCTGGTCATCATTGGCGCTAATTTCCCCTCTGATGCTTGTACATACTTCCAACATTTCAAAACGTTCTATGATGATTCAAGAAGGCTTATAACAGGCTCAACATACTGGTTAGTTTCATGTAGTTGCATATTCATTAGATCATTGTATATATCTGCATATTGGATTCATATTAGTATTTTGAAAGGTTGAATGAAGGCATTAAACGGTTGTCATAGAGTTTTGACCTTTTCGTGGAGGACATTTGGACATATGATTCATTGCATACATTCATTGTTCATTTATCATTTTATCATTCATTCTCATTTTTATCAGTCGTTCTCATCTTTATCTTTATCATTCCCATGTCATTTGCTATTCATTATCATTCTCATTATCATCATCCTTCTCATATATCATTATCATTGTATCAATTATCATTTTCATTTTATCCTTTAATCATTTCATTTCATCATTGTCATTATCATCTTATCATTTTTTTAGTTTATTATCCTCATCATTATTATTATCATGTCATTCATTTTATCAATTAACATTCTCATTCATTGCATTCATTCAATTTAATCCTTATCATTTATCCATTTTATCATTATCATCTATTCTTATTTATTCATCATCTTTATCATTACCATATCATTTAATATTCATTATCATTCCATCACTATCATTTACCATTATGGTTATCATTTCTCATTTTATCATATCATTTCATCACCATTATCATTTATCATTTCATCATTCATTTATCATTTCTCATTTTATCATATCATTTCATTACCATTATCATTTATCATTTCATCATTCATTTATCATTTCTCATCATTCATTTCATTACCATTATCATTTATCATTTCATCATTCATTTATCATTTCTCATTTTATCATATCATTTCATTACCATTATCATTTATCATTTCTCATTTTATCATATCATTTCATTACCATTATCACTTATCATTTCATCTTTCATTTATCATTTCTCATTTTATCATATCATTTCATTACCATTATCATTTATCATTTCATCATTCATTTATCATTTCTCATTTTATCATATCATTTCATTACCATTGTCAGTTATCATCTTTCTCATATATCATTATCATGTTATCATTTATCATTTATCACTTCATTATCATCCCTATCATTTATCTTTTCATATCCCATTCCTTATCTATCATATCACGATGCATTTCATACATGGAAAATTCAAAAAAATAAATTAATTAACATCTCACATATATATATACATCATCACAATACATTACATCTACTCACATCACTAGATCATCCTGCATCGTAATGATTAGTCCGCAAAAATAATAAAAACATATCAAAATCCATCTCATATCATACATGCATACAAGTCACATCCATAGCATATCACAAATGCATCCACATAAACATCATCAGAAACATCGCCGCTGCATATCATCGCTCATCAAAATAATACAAATGTCCAAATGTACAATGAAGCTAACAAGGTCAGAACATCATACATAAGACATGATCAAAACTCAATATACATAATGAATCAGCCCCAAATAGCTAACTGGTGGATGCCCCCGAAGGAGCTGGTCTGGAAGGAGGTGGCTTGCCACTAGTCCCGACATCAGGATCCCGTCGAGGCCCTGTAACCTCTCTACCATGTGTCGATGTCCGTGATTGGGTCCTGGTCCTACTGTGCGATCTGGGATATGGCTCTCGCTGCTCAAGAGGGAATAACTCCTCATATAAAACTCTATAGTACTCGGCCTCCCTGGCAGCCTCGAACCCCTCTGCAATGGCCTCTCGTAAGGAGGTACTCTCTACGGTACCCATCAGCCTCTGTGCTACACCCTCAGCCTCCTATGCTCGCTGTCTAAAGGCATCCCTCTCGGCCACTAGCTGTGTCACCTGGGAATCAAGAGCAGGCATCTGAACCTATACCTATGCCTGTGCCTGAGCCTGTGCCTGAGTCTGAACCTATGTTTGGGCCTGTGCAAGTTGTGTCTATAACTGCACTATCATGCTCTGAGCCTACACTAACTGACTCTATAGCTGTGCTTGCTGCCCCTGAAAGGTCTGCACCTGACCCTGCAAAGCATCTATCTGTGCCTGCTGAGAGGAGGATGTCACCCTAATCACTGTCTGAGGCCTACCCCCAGATCTAGTCCGCCGAGGAATCGGTACTCTGCCTAGGTTGTCTAGTCTCTGCTGCCTCTCCTCATCCCCATCATCTCCATCATCTCTGTCATCTGAGCTGTCCTCCTCCTCCCCATCTCCACTCTCCTCACTCTCTTCTCCCTCCTCCTCCTCTCCTCCACCCATAGCCTACCCCCCTCCACCCATAGCCTGCTCCCCACTGGCCACACCTCCCTGTATCCCTGCTCCTAGCTGTGGTGCTACTCTGATCACCCGTGCCTCATCTGGCACTGTGAACCATGGAAACAAATGTGTATGAAAATACTGGGCATAATCATCTGTCATCCCTACATCCAATACCTCTAGCCTATCTGCCCATACCTCGGGCTGTAATGAGGAGTACTCTGTATATGCTACCTGGTATGGAATGCATGGCCCCCATCCTACATCCCCCTTGCGCCGCCCATAATGAGAAACGCCCTGAGGCATCCCCTGAGTGAATCCAAACTGCCTCAAAACACATAGTGCCAGAAACCTCTCAATAATAAAGGGCGTCCGCCCTATCAGATATCGTGGTCGGCAAACAACAGGCATCTCTAGGTGATCAGTTGCCCATGCCTCGCAGTCTATGTAGGGCCTCCATATCACCGCATCAACATCATCCAAAACTCGCCGCCAGTACTCTACCTTTCCCAGCCTCTGCTGGACAACTGCGCCAGAATATGCATACACATACGGCCTCCCTACTGGTCTCGCTCTAGTGCAAAGTGGCCTTGTGACAGCAATGTGCTCCCACGCCCAGATCTGTAACAATGTAACTCCACTCGCCAAGCTCGTCAATCCTCTGTAAACAATCCGATGTAGATCATGGTACATGTCTGTTAGGACACAGCTACCCCAGGAAAATCTTCGTGTCTAAGTGATCATCCACTCCAGCATCCTCCCCCAACCCACGGCGAATCCCTTGGACCGATGGTCCGGTCCAAGGAAACCTCCAACAAATGCAGCCAACACCGCTACCAGAGCAGGATACCTACTGAAATCATCCCAGTCTATCCAGTAACCATATATACCGGGATCGCCACATATCCGTTGCAATGCCTCGGTCCCACCAATCTCCTTGTGGTCATAAACCACAAGGGCACCAACAACTGGAATCCCCAGAATCCGATACACATCCTCTGGCGTCACACTCATCTTACCCGTCGGCAGGAGGAAGGTGTTATGCTCTGAATGCCATCTCTCAGCCAAGGCCGTCAATAGCCCCCTGTTGGCCCGAATGCCTCGTGGCATAGTCAACAACGGTCCCAATCCATAGTCTGCTATCACCTGTAACTCTACAGGAGTCAGCTCTCCTATCCGCTCCCAACATAGTGGGAACCGCTCTCTATTCTGGAGGCTTTTGAAAGCCTCCTATTTTGTTTGACCATCACAACAAATACATCAAATCAAACCCATATCACATGATCTATCTACCCAACATAACATATCAATGACCCATATCAGGAGCTATATCAATCTATCAGCAAGTCCAATCAATCTACTCTATCATCATTTACTATTGTTTTTCTTTTCAGGAAAGCAAATTTATCAACACACATATCATTTTCTATTTGTATTTCAATCATGAATGCAAATTTTTATCTCCATTTTTACTATTTGTTTTCTATCACAGAATACAAATTTATCACACATCTACTCTTTGTTTTTCAATCGCGAGAAGCAAAGTTATCAAACTCACATCACTCAATCATTCAGTTTACTCTTTGTCGTTCGTCACAAAGTTATCAACTATCTACTCTTTGTTTTTCTATTTTGAAAGCAACGTTATCAGTTCTCTCTCACATTTTCTATCCTATCAACATGATGGCCCTACAATTTATCTATCTATTGACTAAGGAAGCAATTTTAATCATCATTTTTCATCACACAAGCCTTTTGGGAAAAATTTCCTAAATGTGCAACTCTGTTGCCCATATGTGCTAAAAATCCATATGCGCTAAAGTTTTTCTCAATTGTGCTACACTGTTTCCTAGATGTGCTAAAACTCTGTATGCGCTACTCTGTATCTCGGATGCGCTACTCTAACTCCTCGGTGCGCAACTCTATCATTTTTTGGACCAAACCCTAGATGCGCAGTTCTGTGCCCTAGATGCGCTAATGAACCTACCTAACGGATTTCGTCCTAGCTGTGCAACTCTATCTATCGGATGCGCTAAAGGATCATTTTTTACCCTATCCCTAGATGCGCTACAGAATTTCCTAGATGCGCTAAAGGATTTGTCGAATGCGCTAAAACTATTGCTAGATGCGCTAAAACGTGCAGAAAAATTGTAATCCGATTTAAAAATAATCCAAATTCGATCTAAAATGCAAAAATTGACAACATAGATGGTTCGAATCACTCACCGGTGGTCCATACACTGCTAGTCTCTGATATCGTCGCGCTCGCTCGAACCTATGTCTGTGCACGGGGATCACCATCTCGCCAAGTCACTCTCAGAGCTCAATTTTTACTGTAGCAGCAGGGTGAAAATGACACTTCATTTTACCCCTTTTACCTTATAAGGGTCTTTTTAGGGTGGGCATTAATGGCATTTTCCATTTTTCATCCTCTTTTTCACTGGGGCATCAGACACATCATCTATCGGGAGCTAAATCACTGTTTGCCTAAATACTATCAATTTCTTCTTCTGATTTACCTCCCGAGGGGGCATCATCGACAATAAAAAATCGAAACATATTAGGGGCAAAAAATTTATTTTTCTTTGAAGCAATGCATTTCACACATCACTTCAAAGAGGGGCAAAATGTATACGCATAAAAATGGTCATGTTTATAATCGTGGCAATTAATTAAATATTTATTATTTAATTAATTTTTCTAAAATCCTCTACATATGATTAAATTTATTTAATTTAATTATATTGTTCATTCATCTTATTCTTCTTCCATAATTAAATAAATTTATTTAATTATTTCCATAAGTCCACTTAATTAATTAAATAAATACATTTTATTTATTTAAATTAATTATCATTTGTTTGAATTTAAATTAAATCATTTGATTTAATTAAATTTAAATATCTCCTTTTCTTCTATTTAATTTTCTTCTTCTAATTAATTAAATGTTTCATTTAATTAATTTCATAAAAGTGATTTAATTAAATAAATCTTATTTAATTAAAAATATCTTATGCTTTCTTTCTAAATCAAAATTAGGTATTTTACCTAATTGTGCAATCTTCTCATATCATAATTAAATATTTTATTTAATTATGAAATATTCTGCTTTTTTCAATAAAACATGATTAAAGCTCTCTTCTTATCACAAGCTTTCATCTGCTTTTAAAAGCTTAATTAAATATTTTATTTAATTAAGAAAAGCTGAATGTCATCCACAAATAAATAATTGAATTTTTAATTCATTATTTATTAGCTTTTAAATCTTTCTTTTATTCTTTTTAAAGAAAGATGATTTCTTATCTTCTTATCTTTTCATCTCTCATGAAAATAGAAAAATCTTGTTTTCAGGTTTTCTTCTATTTTCTCTTCAATTTTATCTTTCTTTAACCATTCAATCTGCCAGGAATTATCACAACCGTTAATCGAGACAGCTACTCAAAATCAATCGAAAAACTCTATAAATACCTGTGTGAATCCAAGCATTGGTAATAGGCAATTAATTAGAGTTCATGCACTTAATTCATTTAGAGTTCATTTATCATAGCATCATGTTTATTTCAAGCTTTTTAGTTCAAATCATTATCATAACTTAATCTTGCATCAACATCATATCAAAATATCGTTCTTTAGGAAGACAGTTTGTTGAGCCTAGCCTACAATCTGAGAACACAGGGCTGGAATCTACAAAAACACTAAAGATAGAGGACGATAGGACGACAATGGAAGCAGGATACTGAGTTTGTGTTTCTTTACCTTTTATATTATGTTTTGTTATAATGTCCTATTGGTGTGTTTGAATATTTGTTTCAATTTATTTACGCACTCTGATTTTTCATACACACA
>VDFB02041922.1:0-45013 GCA_007258455.2 Sequoia sempervirens
ATATATATATATATATATATATATATATAAGATCTGAGAGGGAGATGGAGACTTCAAGGGAGGCTATGTATTAAATATATTATTTAATATACAATATATTTTGTAGACACATAAATTTTGCACTTAATTTATCCAAATTTATCCCCTTTCGTGTAAGCATCCTCTTATTTGCATCAATTAAGTAATACCGCTATTATTTAATTAATATCCTTAATTTTGCCAAATCCCTAAGGTATTTAATTAATAAATACCTTATCTCTTTAATCCTCATTTTCATCAAATGAATTAAATAAATATGACTTTTATTTAATTCCTCACATGTCACATCCTTTTCTTAATCCTAATTATTCTCTTAATCTTATCATTAGGGATGTACACATGCCTAATCCTTGATTAGGATGTGCACATGCCTAATCCTTGATTAGGATGTGCACATGCCTAATCCTTGATTAGGATGTGTCCCATCCTCCAACTTTTGCAAGTTGGACTCTAATCTCTCTTAGCCACCTAACCCTCCTCTAATCCTTCATTAACTAGCCTAATCAACCTTTCAAAGAATTTTTAATTCCTTTTATCCTTCCAAGGAATATTAAATTCATTTTTCTCTTCCCCATGTGATCTTTGACTTGTCACATCAAGTCACATGTGAACTCTTCCTAATTTCCCACTTGTCTCTAATATGTCATTAATTTGTCTAATCAAGTACTTGCACAACCTTAATCACTTGATTAGGTCAGCCTAATTTCCATGTCATGTGTCCTAAGTCAAACTTATTAAAGGCTTTCTCCTTTTGGAGAAGGCACCCCTTTCCCCATGTGAATTTTTTATTCACATTTAGTCCCCCAATGCATTTCAAAGAATTTTAAATTCCTTCTCTCTTCCCCATGTGGATATTTGAGTAATTTTTAATTCCTCACATGTCCTCTCACCCACATGGGGACAAGGACCTCCTTTATGAGGAGATTTTGTCTCAATCCCAAGGTACTATGTACTACCTCCGTGTCATGTACTCTCCTTCCAACTCATGTCAACATCATCCTTTTTAAGCCACTTCACATGCCACATGTCAAGATATGAGGGCTTGTGAGTTCTCAACTCACCATAGCCCTACATCTTGGCCTTGTTGGTTTAATCTCAATCGTCCATTTCCCTCAAGAATTCCAAAAATCTCTGTAAATATCCACTATTTTCTCTCATTTTGGGGGAGATCATTTATGCTAGCCAAACTCTTGCAAAATTTTCTCTTGAGCCATACTTAGCCAAATTATCATACTTGCATCCATTTTCACTCATTTTCTATCATCATCTCATCTCATAGTTTGCATATTTTGCCACCAAAGGAGCATACAACATCATCCAAGATCCACCAAGGAGTCAACCAAAGGGGTCATTTTTTCCACTATAATCAACTATATCTTAATGTATATATTATTTATATATATATATCAATATATAGAATGTAAATTATATACTATAGTATATATTATATATAATATACACTATAATATATTTAATTTATATTTTATATTATATAATAAATATTATATATTATATAGTATATATGAAATATATTATGATATACTTATATATAATAAATTTATTATATATTTAAAATACATAGCAAACGGATATCCATTATAAATAGATATTTGTTTTAAACTGCATTGGATTTGAAGTCTCCTCAGAATATATCAATATGCTAGAAAGAAACATATATTTGTTTTGTTGAGGACTTTATAACCCGAACCCTACCTCATTTTCATGACACTACTAGTTGAGTACCGACCTCCATTGTGTGCAACGACCTCTGACGTGTTCCAAGTATGTGTTCTTTGCATTTGTTTCTTTTTATTTTGCTAATTAGTGATTAATTTAGGTTTTTTTTTACATTCTTTGTATTTTTTTTGAATTTTGAATTTCTATTTAAACCTTCTTTTTTTTTTGAAACCCTGGTTAGTGGAAAACAAAAAACATCAAACAAAAAATTGAAACTTCATTATTGGAAAAAAAAATCATAAAATTGAACCTAGTATCCTAAACAAACATAAAATTGAACCTTCGTTACCCCCTTTCTACATTTATTTAAATTGTTTTACATTATTGCATATTTTTCCTTCTTCTTTATCACTTATTCTTATGTTTCTTAAATTATTGCTTTGTTGCTTATTCTGAAATTAGTATTTCTTTGCTAAACAATTTGTTTTTTAATTTTTTAATTCTTTTGACTCTCCTCAGATCTCAAAATAGAAGGGACCCTTGTTGGAAGTACTGTGCTCTAAATTGACAATACTTAGTGAATTTGAATCCATAGTATTGGCCAAACAAAACATGTCCTAGCAGGCATAGGGAAATGGGCGAAGTTAATGGATAATAATCGATGGGCTATGCAGGAGGCTATCATAGCCTCCTGCACAACCCATTGATTATTACCCATTAACTTTTTCCCATTTCCCTATGGCTACTGGGACAAGTTTTATTTAACCATTACCGATTATGTATCTAGATTCACTAAGTATTGACAATTTGGAGTTTAACACTTCCACCTTTGTTGAATCAATTTGGAGCTTAACACTTCCACATTGCAACAGGGTAAAAATTTAATGTATTTTTAAATGAGATTTCACATCATTTTAACAATTATTTGTTTTTCATTTACATGCCTTAGACATAAATGATCTTTACATATTTTTTCATTTGTATTCAATTAAGTCATTATTGAATGATTTAAGGGGATTTTTAAACATGTATCTTACATTTTGAAATTATAAATTTAATGTAGGTTCACTTATATCTAAATCATGGATCCACACCCTCCAGCTCCACCCACTCCACATCGTAACCCCCCACCTCCACCACTTGCATTTGATGGTGCTTGCTTTCGAGAACAAATCAATGTGAATGTTAGAACCATTTAGGATCAAGTTAACACTATTCAAAATGAAGAATTTGTTCACCCATTTTTGAGGCTTTTTGCATCAAATATGCAAAAATATTGTTGACGTTGTTAGGTCCATGGAAGTGGACTTAGATGAGCATCAACGATGGCTAGAGGAGAGGACACATACCCATTCTAAAAAGGAAAACACAAAGAAATGAAGAGATGCAACAGAGAGTCGCAAAACATTATTAAGACAATGATCTTATTTTTATAAAGAATTTAACCTTGGATGGATATTTTATAAAGAATTTCATTGGATGGATATTTTATAAAGAATTTGGTTGGATGGATATTTTTAGTGTTGAATTTATGAATATAATAGTATAATGATGAGACAAAAATTTAACTTAATAAATATTAAATAATTTATTAATTTAGTGTTTGTTCATATATAGTGTTTATCCATACATCACGGTTGAGTGATTTCTTATTTGTTGATCATGATTATTGTATAGATTTCACATGAACAATCTAATGAACATGTATCTTGTTGTCTTGTAGGTATTTTGTTTGAAGGTTGCATCAAACCCCTATGGTGTACTTAATGTTCTTGTTTATGTATCATGGTTGAAAGCTAACGATTCTTATTCATGATGATTTTATACCTTTTACATGAAGGATATAATGACACGTTATTAAGCTTGAAGGTTTTAATGGCATGAATGTTGAATTGAGTTGTAATGGTTTTGTAAATGATAGTTACATCACTTCTTATTCTAGAGGGTCCCAACATGGGAAAACACTCTTCCTCTCAAATATCTCTCTCCCTCTCTTCCTCTCTCCCTCTCTGTCTTTGTCTCTGTCTCTCCCTCCCTCGCTCCCTCCCTCCCTCTCTCTCTCTCTAGTCTCTCAGAGCTTCCTCTCTCCCTCCCTCTCTCCCTCTCAAGTCTCTCTCTCTCTCCCTCCCTCTTAGGTCTCTCTCTCCCTCCCTCTCTCTCCCTCTCAAGTCTCCCTCTCTCCCTCTCAAGTCTCTCGCTCTCTCCTTCTCAACTCTCTCTTTGCCTCTCCCTCTCTCTCTCAGCTCTCTCTCTCTCTCTCTCTCTCTCTCTCTCTCTCATGCCCACTCTCACTCTCAATTCTCTCTCTCTCTCTCTTCCTCCCTCCCTCTCTCCCTCTCAAGTCTCTATGTTTTTCTCTCTCCCTCTCAAGTCTATGTTTTTCTCTCTCCCTCTCAAGACTCTCCCTCCCTCTCTCTCTCTCTCTCTCTCTCTCTCTCCCCATCCCTCTCAGGTCTTTCTCTTTCTCTCCCTCTCTCTCTCTCGTGCCTCCCACTCCCTCTCTCTCTCTCTTGTGAATTGGCCGCACACCAATAAATATATAATATATACTATGTATTAAATATATTATATAATATTTAATATTTAATATATATACTATATATAATATAACATATACTATACAAAATATATGTAGTATATAGTATATAATATAATGTATAATATAAAAAATTATAATATAATATATAATATAATACATAATGTATTATATATTATATATAATACATAATATATTATATATTATATATAATACATAATATTAAATATTATGTATTACAAATAATACAAGTAATAGATATTTGTTTATAAATGGATATCCATTCTGAACAGATATTCATTTTTTCTGACATAATCAGTAGGCTCGAGATTTGGTTCAAGATTGCCTAACCTGGAAAGTCAACCCAAAAAATGTGTTTAGAAAACTTGCTTAGTTTTTCAAAGTTTTCCCTTGTGGCTGACAACTTTTTTTATCTGAATTTCATGAAACAAAAAGGGTTTATAGAAAAAATTGTCAGCTTTCCACCAATATAAGTTATGCCTTATTTTGAATTTAATAAATAATTATTATTGATTTTCTACATACATTACGACTAAAGTCCTGATTGATAGGCTAATTGAAAAAATTGTATAACTTTTAAACTACTTAACATTTTTTCGAACCTACAAGATGCACCACATTCTATGCTTCACATACTATAGGATAAAAAAAATTGAATTTCATAAATTTTTGACCAAGTTATGGTGGTCAGTCACAAAAGTTTTAATAATTCTGAAAAAAGTTCTAATAAAAAAATCATAATTAATTATTTACATGGAAAAAAATTACAAAAAGAAAATTTGACACATCCGGGCATGTGTCCTCTACTTATATTGAAAGATTCAGAAAAAAAAAATATTATTTTTTTCTTGTACTTAGGGTGGTCAGACATACACCTACTTCTTATATTTTTCCTGAAAATTTAGTACCACTACATTGAAATTTCAAATTTTCGCAAAACATATTTACTTTTTTCCAAAAAAGGACTAGTAGCCTAGAAACTACATTCAATTTTCTACAACTTTTGTTCTTACATATTTTTCAAATTATGTTAATAACCTATTCATTTTTTTATGTCAAGTTGTCTAACTCTGATTTTATGAATTATCATTGCCACTTAGAGGCCTAGTTTGGACCCCCATGATCCTGCACTAACCCCATTGGTGAATCTGGCCATTCACCTTAAGCAGGATATGTCTTTCCTGCAACTAAGTTTTATCAAAATGGTCAATCAACCAACTTTATCAGATGTGGTTTCTTTCCTTAAACATGATATGTCTTTCCTAAAATTAGGCATCGTTACATCATTCAATCATATCAATCGAGCTTTATCACATCAATTCAAGCTCGTCACTTGGTCAATTCAATCTTGTCATCTTAGTCAAATTAACCTCTGCCTTATTCAGGATGTGTCTTTCTTGAAACTAGGCATAATCAATCAAATCAATCAAATCCTCTTTTTCCAACCTATCAATCAACAATCAATAAAATTCGGTCAAACAGTCAAATAATTAGTCATCTCGGTCATCTTGTCAATACTATCGACAAACACTGTCTCTTTGGCAAGCACTTTGTTGGTCTGAGTTTGTCTTATCTTTTTTATTGGTTTTTGGGTCATGTTACTAGCTACCTCGAAGATGTCCTATCAAGGGATTTAGAGGAGCGATGATGGATCATGGTCTCTTTTCTTTGCTTGTTGTCTGTGGTTTATCTTGGAAAAAAGACTGGGATAATTGTGTCTCTAGTATGAGCTAGGGCATTCCTTGTCTTTTGACTGCTTGTCTCTCACAAATGGTCACCTTGCACACCTTGGTCTCTATTATACCATGATGTTTGTACTCCATTTGTGACACTTTTGAAGCCCGATGATGATAAAAATAAAAGCATGAAAGTTTGTCCTTTGTCATTTCCCATCCACCTCTCCACCTTCTTTGTCATTGTCCATGCTAACATTCATCTCTTTCGTGATAACATTTATTTTGTCTACATTTTAACAGCGTCCTGTGACACACAAAAATATCTTGCATACACTATCATCTTAGGAAACATTATAGAAAAACATCACCATCATAAGATCATCATCATAATAGGCCACACATATTTGCATGAGAAAATACAAAAGCATAGAGTGCATCCATATATCATTAACATAACCAATCATGACATTGCATTATGATCATAGTTCATTTGCATTGCATCACATTCCATATACATTGCATCACATTCCATATACATTGCATCACATTCTATATACATTACATTATATTTCATGTACATTGCATGACATTAATCACATTATTGCATATCACATTACATATTTCTAATTGTTGCATACATATCACATTACATCAACATCAACATCAATTGCATTCACATAACAAATTTCATCATAAACTTAGGTCATTCATACTGCATTCATAATACATACATATCATAAAGGCATAAATGTCCATAACATAATCACAAATGCATAAACATCCATCATATCACACCATCACACGATCATATAGAATGCATAAATAGATATCATAAAAAGCATAAACATCCATAGCATAACCATAAGCATACAACATAATTACATAGAACCGCACATCATAAACCACCACCAAAACTCATATCATATATCACTCAAAAAAATGTGTCATAGTACAATGTTAGGATGTATCATATATCTCAAAATGGAGCTTGCAGGTTCGATAGTCAAAATATAGTGTCCATACACATCATGTCAAAAGATGCTCTAGCCTAAGCTGCCTTGATCTCTTGTCCCTGGGGCATCCCTGTCCTCTCATCGAGGTGTGTCTGGAGAGCTATGCTCTGAGGTCGATGGCCTGTCAGAAGGAGTGGACCATCTAGGGGTTGATGTCTCCCCACTCTCTGACCTACCATGGGAGCACCTGTTGTGGGTCCTGCTATGTGTCCTACCCTATGATCCACTCTCAACCTATGAGAAGCTCAAGTCTCTCCTCTTGGGCATCACTTCCCTCTCATACAAGTCCCTATAGTATTGCATACCCCTGCTCACCCTGGCTAGCTAGCGAGCAACATCTACCACTGACCCACTGCATGTCACTGTAAACTCCAACATCCTCTGATTTGTCTATTAGCGGATGATAACTGCTAAGTCTCTCTCTGTTTGGAGAGTGTCTCTCTCAACCTTAAGGTCATCTCACTCTACCTAAATTACCCTCAGCTCTGCCTCTAGGGCTTGTACCTGAGCCTGTAGGGTGGCTATCCTCTAATTTATTGTACCCTCATCTTCTCTCACCCCTATCTCCTCTAGCCCCTCCTCAACATCCACCCCCAAAATAATCCTCTCTCAAAGGACTCTCTCGGCCTCTCCCATCACTGCCTCCTCTACATGCTCCTCAACCTCCATCTCCTCAACCTCCTAGTGTCTGCCCTCTAGAGCTGGCATCTCTGCATGTTTCTCTCCCTCCTCCACCACCATATCCACTCCTTCCCTAACCTCTGGCTAGTCCTCCTCATCCTCCTCTTGGATCGGTGATAACTATTCCACCGCTTGCCATCCTCCATCCCTCCTCCTCTAGCGTTGGTCTCCTCCTCGGCCTCCTCTTTCATCCCCTCCATCATCTCCTCCTCTGTCATCTCCCCATCTTCCATCCCCCCACCCTCTGTCTCCTTACCCTCCACCCTTCGCCCCCTGTCTCCCCTTCAGCCTTGTGGGCCCCTACCTCTACGTTCTACAAGCATTAGTTGCTCTAGATTTGTATATGGCGATAACCTATGTGTCCCCCACCATGCATCATACTCAGGATTCATCCTTGCATCTGCATCACCTCCTCTCCATCCCCATTGAATCGACTATAAAGCATCAATCTCTTGCTCAACCATGGTTACTGGTATCTGCTATTCCCACACGTGCACCTCTCGAGATGATCGTGCAAACTCTATTGTGCTTGCAGGAATACCCTATCTCTCTCTAAACTGTTGTCTAACCCACTCTAAAAAATACACCTCTATAATATGTTGGGACTACACAGTCCAACCTATTAGATATCTGGGTTGAAGACACCATGGAAAATTTTCATCCTCACCTACCCACAAATCACAATCCTTGTAGGTCCTTGAGACAAAGCTAACCAATGTATCAATCTCGTGCCTCCAGTAACCTATGTCACCCACATGTGTTTGCGTGATCACTCCCTGATATAGATATACTTATGGAGCACCAGCTTCCAACTATCGTACAACTAGTGGGCAAAACACTACTATATGTTCCCACGCCCATATCATCAGCAATGTGACCCCACAACTCAAGCTCTGTCCCCCTTTGTATGCACTATCATGGAGTTGGAAGTATAACATACCCAATAGGTATGGTCCCCATGCATATACTGTCTCATCCTAAACCATACCTGCTAACATCTCTCCCCAGCCTACAGGGAAACCATGACCCCTACAATCTGGAATCATCACCCCGACAATCAATGCACACAGTTTGCAATCAAATCTATCATATTTCTCAGCTACAGTCTCCCATCTAATCTCGTAGCCCTGGATGCCAAGCTCTAAATCATCGTCACAATCATAGTAATCAAAGAGGGCCTGCAATCCTCAAACGGGGTCATATTGTACCCGCTCTCTGCGAATTAGCAGCCAAAGAATCCTGTAAACATCCTCTAATGTCACAGTGGCCTCCTCAGTTAGTAGATGAAAACTACAAGTCTCAGAGTGCCACCGCTCTGCCAACGTTGTCAGCATGCCCATGTTTGCCCTAATAATGAGCATATAGGTGACAAAATAATTTGAGATCTAACAACGTCCGCCTCTCAACATCATCTAGTTGGTCCCGCAGTCGAAATGCATCTGATCATGACTCCTGTGTGTAAATAGGGAGTAGTACAACCTGACTTCACTGCAAAAGCCATCACGTCAATCTAAAGTCTTTATTTGACCTATTGGACCTAAGTTGAACAAGGCATTCTATCCTCAATTGGGGCAAAATTTTCATTGGGCAATTGTGTTGTTTTTTGTCAAATGCGTCATACAAATTCTTAGTGGCCCACAAATGCAATTGCGTTGCATGCCTCAGCTAATGCATTGTCAGGGTCAATTGCGGTCAACCCCTCATTAGTTGTGTGACTTATTTGCACACGCATCATTATTTTCACGCTTGTGTCTCTAAACATCAATTGCATCACACTATTTTGAATGCGTCATACAAAACCTACCCACTATATACCTAAGCAATTGCATCACGATGTGATGATTGTAGTGAACTGCATTGTCTGCATCATTCACACACGCAATTACATCGCATGTCGTGTGATGTAATTGCTTGCTAAATTTTTCCTAGCTAAAAATGCACGCAAATTAAAAAATTAACAAGGTGGGTTTCAAGTACTTATGGGGTGGGCACTCCCTCAGGATGGCAGAAGGTGCGGATGTGATAGCCTCTGTGTGTAGCATCTAGAATAGTCGACATCTCCTCAACTTTCTTCACTCAGAGCTCCTAAGATTTTTAAATTTGGAATGAACAAATGACCAATTTTCTTAATCAAGCTCCTATTTATAGCCTAAAAACTAGGGTTTGCACTTGACATGTGTATTGGGTGCACTCTTGGACCACTTTAAACCTAAATTTGACCCCCCTTAATGACCTCAAAAATAAATTCCATCTTCACCGTTGAACTCTTGGTGATCAAATTATCTTATTGGGACAATTTTCTAATTTTTTTGAAAATTTTCCCGAGGGGGCATACCTCTACCTTGCTTTCACCAGGGCATCTTTTGATTGAATTTCTTTGACACAACGCGATGAACTACATTATGTCAAAGAAGGGAAAAATGTAGACACTGAAAACTGTCTTAATCTGTGAGCATCATTTTTCTTGGTCTTCATCTCCGCATAATTAAATAATTTTGATTATTTAATTATTCTTGATCACATTCCTTTATTAATTAAATAATTTTTAATTATTTAATTAATTCATTTCTTAACCTTTATTATACTTTGATCAATCAAATAAATTTAATTGTGTCACTAACACTCCCTTTCTTCAATAATTGAATAAATTATTATTTATTTAATTATTTTGCCTTTCATCCCTCGTCTATAGTTAGATGATAATAATTATTATTTGTTTATTTATTGACCTTTGTATTCTTCTATAATTAAATAATTGTTTAAATTATTTAATTATCTAGTGTCATCCTCTTCCCCCATTAAATAATTAACTCAAATTAATTATTTAATGTCTCATTTCTATTTCTTCCCATTTAATTAAATTGATTTTATAAACCATTTTAATTAAATTCTCATGTTCTCCCTCTTCCAAATAAATAATTTAAAATTTATTTATGCTCCACTTGTCCAAAGATTCCTTTCTCATGAAATAAATAATTTTATTATTTATTTCTTCCATTATCACCCTCCACTATCTCATCTTTGAATCTCAGTCGTCAGTTGACTATGGTCTCTTTTCAATCTTGACCCTTCATTTCATAACCTCCACTTCTCTGTGTTGAGTTTGGCATTGCAGTCAGCATGCTTCTAGCAAAGTTTCATTGAATTTAGAAAACTTACTATTTTTAATAAGTGCCTAATTTGGGACATTTTTCTCAACACTTTTGAAGTTATGATCGTTACACTGCATCTAGAGCACGTCAAGCTATTTGTTTGCAAATATTGAGCTGAAACGGAAAACTTTCTATTTTTAGCAAGTTCACCTTCATGAGCCGATTTTAGGGTTTACATGCAAAGTTTTTCAATGCATGTCTGGAGAATATTTCTGGGTTTTCTGAGACCTACGTGGTGATATAACATGCAAAGTGAGATGATAGCTTTCAGCACTCATCCTTCGGAGGTTGTTTTTAGGGTTTGCATGTTGGAATTTTCTATTCATGTCTGAACATTCTTTGTGGGTTTTTCGAAAGCTTCGTAGTGGTATAACATGCAAACCAAGATCAAGACCTTTTTCAAGAGCTGTCTTCAAAGGCTATTTTTAGGGTTTGCATGCAAAAATTTTGAGCCCATGTAGGGTTATTCTTTATGGGTTTTTCAAGAGCTACGCAGTGATGTGACATGCAAGCAAAGTTCATCACTTTTTTAGAGACTTACTATTTTTAGCAGGATCATTCTGACAACTACCCAGCACCTTAGTATCACAAACAGAGCAAAGTGCAACAAAAACGGGGTCAAATGGAGATCATTTGATTGACATGCAAGTCAAATTAGGGTTTCCAACTTTGGGGCCCAAAATGAGGAGTCAAATGCCAATTTTTTTGAAAACCAGTGTATTCCATTGCGATCAGTATCTTTCGAGCTATCCACTGGTGAAATTTGAAGGCAATCAAAGCACGTACTATTTATAGTAAGCCACTTCTAAAATAGGCTATAAATAGTAAGTTAGCAGTAGGCGCCAGTGTGAACAGGAAAGTCTACCTATGAGGAGCACGTCATTCAAATTTCAAGCTGAACAGAGTTGTGGAAGTCTCAAAATCAGATAGCTGCTATAAATAGTAAATCACCTCCAGAAACATGCTATAAATAGCAAGTCAGCTCGAGATGGCAGTGTGAATAGATCAACTTGATCATGAAGATCCTGTGGCGCAAATTTCAAATCAATCCAAGCTTCAGAGGTATGAAAATTAGAGGGCTTACTAAATATAGTAAATCAGGAGCGAGCAAGCCATGAAATTTTTTCTAAGTCTGAACAAATTCCTTCACCCCCTGTCAAATGCGCCCAAGATGAGAATGGCAGGAGGATGAAAAATTTTCCAAGCATGAAATTCTTGCTCATACCCCAAAATGTGCCCAAGGAGAAGCTGGGAGAAGGATGGAAATTCTCTAAGTCTGAGGAAATTCTTGCAGGACCCCCTAAATGCACCCTATCATGAAGTGAGGTTGAGAAAAATTCTAAGGCAAGTGAAAGTTCTTGCTCCTACCCCCAAATGCGCCCTCATCTCAAGGTGGTGATGGAAAAAGTTTCTAAGTCATTGATAATTCTCGCTTGACCCCCTAAATGCGCCCTCATCTCAAGGTGGTGATGGAAAAAGTTTCTAAGTCATTGATAATTCCTGCTTGACCCTCAAAATGTGCCCAACTTCAGGAAGGATGAAGGAAATTCATCTAAGTAGTGGAAATTCCTCCCAGGGTCATGAAATGCGCCCATATCCAAGATGCTAGGTGGATAAAAAAGTTTCTAAGTATGAAATCCTGTAGGGGTCCTCAAATGCGCCCAAGTCAAAAGTGGCTCTAGGAAGAAGTAACCAAGGCGTTGGCTTATTCCTACTTGAATAGTCAAATGTGCCCATGATGGAAAGGAGTCTAGAAAAATATCTAAGTGTTGGGTTATTCCTGCAGACCCCCTCAAATGTGCCCAAACATGTTGAAGGTGAAAGAGGCATCAATAAAAATGGTTAAGTGTTGTAAATTCCTCCTTGACTTGCTAAATGCGCCCAAATGAGCTAGAAAAAGGACAAAAAGTGTTGACTTCCTCCTTGACCCCTTGAATGTGCCCAAGTGCAAGGTGAAGTTAAGAAATATTCTAAGGCGTTAATTCCTCCTCAACATTTAAAATGCGCCCAAGGATGTTAGAGGTGGTGGCTTTCTAAAACAAAAAATGTGTTAAGAATTGTTAATTCCTCCACCCTAGGTGAAATGCGCCATGACTGGGGAATGAATGGAGAAAAATATCTTAGGAAAAATTCAAATTTTTCTCCTTGACCCCTCATATGCGCCCATGTTCATAGTGATGAGGAAATTTTTTCTAAGGCATAAAATTCCACCTCTAGGAAAATATGCCTAAGTTTGATGGAGGTGATGAAATTTTCTTAGGCAAGGACGAATTGGTAAAGGATATGTCAGAATGTGCCGGCTTCAGGATGATGAAAATTGTTAGGGCCAAGCAAGAAAAATACGCCCAGAGGTGATAAATGAAGCTAAATTTTGAGGAAAATATTTTTCTAAGGTTAAAATTCAAAAATAAAATGTACCCCTTCGTTTGTAAACACATGAAATCAACGCTTTCCGAAGGGAATTTTCTTCTGGGTACTGGACATCTTGAACAAGGAATTGATATTAAAGTCTTCCACACCTCGCCAAGGCTTTTGAGATGAAGATTTTTGATGGGCACTTGATTAATGAATTTCCTAAGGGGAAAATTTAAAAAAAATTCTTAGGCAAGAAGGGAAAAGATGTTGAAATAAAATACCTTGGATGGTGAATTTGAAGTTGAACGACTAGATGATTTCGATCAAAATTCTTCAGGAAGGTGAATTTTCTCGAGCATGAGATGGATAAAATCAAACTATCAATGCCTCAGCCAGCAAAATGAATTTCTTAAAGGAGCAATTGGATTTAATATCTTCAAAAGACAATTTTAAAATGCTAAAGTAAAATACGCCTTGACTAGTGAATCTTCTTGAAATTCTAGAAGGTTAAAATATTCCAAATGCTAGATGCCAAGTGTTGTAGCTGCCTGAGGAGGGAAATTCAAATTCTTGCTAAATTCGAATTCTTGATATTGTGTTTAAT
Source organism: Sequoia sempervirens (assembly GCA_007258455.2). NCBI lineage: Eukaryota > Viridiplantae > Streptophyta > Pinopsida > Cupressales > Cupressaceae > Sequoia > Sequoia sempervirens. Next base: position 13,755 of record VDFB02041922.1, read on the forward strand.
ATTTGATTAATATAAAACAAAATGGGATTTTGGGCAAATTATTAACCAATGAGCCAAGGAATTCAAATTGGAGGTTATACTTTGTTCAAACTATCAAACTGATTGTATTGTAATGAAATTAGAGTTAATAAAAGGTCTAATAGTAATCTAGAAATATTTTATTTCTTGATATTTTTGCCTTGTAAGTGTATTTGACCTTTCTTTTGCTAGAACAATATTTTATGTTTGTTGTATCCCAAAATTGAGTATTTGGAAGGGATTAGATATACATTAAGAATGGATCTTGGCTATTAGGTCTATAAAATAAACTATGAGACATATGCACCCTTAGAGATGGATGCACGACTTTGGGCACCCATTGTGGGACAAACCCACTAGATAAGACACTAAAGAGGGTCATGTGCACTGAATAAGGTACTAGAGAGGGGGCCAAGCCCACTAGATATGGTACCAAAGGGGGATATAATTACCATTGAGCCCATCCCTTACCTAGTGTCGACGTCCTTTAAGTTTTTGAAGCCCACTTTTTATGTATAGGCTTTGTTTGACTTGAAGACTATGTTTCTAGTGTTTTTGACTATTAATAAATAGTGTATACTTTTATATAATATAATGTTTGTCATAATTGTTATGATGAAATTAAATTGATTGGTTTGTATGGAATCCTAGCATGGTTTGGTGGTTTGTATCTCATTAGTAAGTTGTGACTAATATGGTAGACTAGGTGGTTCATGAGTAAGCCTAATGAGAACTCAATCATATACTTATACGACATTTAAAGTATTATAAATATCTTGATTAATCAAAGGTATAAGAAATTGGGTATCCAAGTGTCTTGGATGATAAATCATTGTATCATATTCTCTACATCATGTTTTGACACCCAAGAGGTCATTGTGCCCTAAGTTATGCTTGACTAGTATACTTGAACTTGCTCTTCTTGTTATCTACATGGCACACCACATTGGCTCTAACACTCTCATTTGTAGGTCTATATGTTATTTATGTATTGTCACTTACCTTTCATCACTAAAGTTAGGAGATTCTCCTAAATGAAGAGATATGACCAAGTTTATAAGCTTGCAAGCTAATACTACAAGTGTCAAGGTAGCATGTTATATGGTGTTATAATTGGCCTTTATTCTTATGTGAGGCAATTAACTACATAGTTTTGAAATAGATCTTAGCAAGGTTATGAGACATCTTAGAATGTTGTACTATGGTATTGTAACGTGTAGAGGTTAATATACTGTCTTGTATGTATTTTATATTATGTTATTTATATTCTATATGCTCCTTAATGTTTCTACTTATGTGTTCGATTGTGTTGTAAATTCTTGGTTATATTTTTATGTTGTATTATGATGTTCTTGGTGTAGTTGACATGTGATGTGAAAGTGGAATACTTTGGTTAAGTTGCATGGCTTATAGAATTGGATGTATGACTATGTGTGGAAAAGAGAAAAATATCTAAGAAGATAATCATTAGAATTTTCTTTGCACTTCATACTATTGGATTATCTAGTTGTACACTTCAAGCCAAACTAATGGATGGTGAGGATAGGGTTCTTTCAACTTGTGGGTTTAAAATACCTTCCTCACATGCAATAGGAGCTTGGAGGGAGTTACTTATGGATTGGATTAGTGACTTCACTTGTATATCATACCATAATATTAGATCACTATTGTATATATGGTAGGTTGGCATTTTGGCGTATTTTCTCAATGTATGTTATTAAGGAACCTTGAAGTTGTGACCCATTGTACTATTAGTTATTGTATCTTTGGGAGGTTGTACTATTCTTGATCTATGTATTGATGAGATTATAGTATCAATGTATATCCTTTTATGTTATTTTGTCATATGTGTACATTCATAGTACAAGATACAAGTGTATTTATTGCTTAAAGCAAGAAAATTTTTGGAGATACATTTTGGGATATGTAACATCTTCATTGTATTTGATGTACCTTTTCTTCTTTTACCTTTTTCAATATTTGAGAGCTTGAAGTATTTAAAAATACCTAGAATGAGTAGTTGTTATGTCATGGGGACACGTTCTCCAACCTCAACCCTTAAAAATAAGAGAGAAATGATAAAAAACAATAGGCCATAGCCATGCAAAAGCTCCCAAGAATGCCTATGCAAATCTATATTCTTTTTGGTACCTCAATAGAAGTGTGAGATACAATAATGGAAATATAGCTCTCAAATACTGGATGTGTTTTAATGACCACATCAAATGGCTTTAGATACAAGCACATAGCAATCAATCATGCAAAACTGTACTTAGTTGGCCCTCAGAGGGAAACACTTAGTGAGAGTTGGCTTAAATTTAAATTTTGAAATTTAAAAAGGGAAGGGACAAGCCCATAAGTGCGAGGTTGATTTTGTGAGCCTGCACTTGTTCCATCAAAATTTAAGAGCAACCTAATTCAAGTCTCATTGTTATGCTTTAAACTCATATAATAATTTGCAATTCTAAATAATGGTTTAATAATTATGATCAAAATAATCTCCTGACCATTGAGCCAAAAAAGTGACATAATCAAAATAGATAATGATTATATGAGAATGTGTGTATAGATAAATGTAGTAAATGCACAGATAATGTGAATATGTCCGAATATATGTTTATATAAATAAAGTATAAATATTTACATACAAATATATATAAATAAATAGATAAAGATATATAAAAATAACTTAACTTTACATATAATTATATACCATTTATTATTATGAAAATATATAAAAACACACTCTCCAAATTATACACAAAATTAAATAAAAAAAAAAAAAATACATATTTCACCATTCCATATTTATCAATAATTACTACCATTTTTAAATTTAAAGATGAATAGACAAAGAAAATCGCAGGTAATTCTCAAGTTAGCTATAATAAGCTTTGTTAGGAAGGTTCTAACAAAATAGAAAACACGAACTGAAAGAATCAGAGATGCCGCTTTCCTTCATTCCCTGCATAAATCTTACTTAAACCCCTGTGTTTCAAAGCACCGAGTTTCTGTAAAGCTCGCTTTTTCCTGAGACGTTGCGAAGTTAAATCTGTTGTGAAAAGATGACCTTCTTTGACCTGAACATTCCCGTGGAACAGGAAGCAATTGAAAAGAACAGGGCAAAACCTGCAAAGAACACTAGGGTAAAACTGGTGGTGAAAGCAATGGAATTAGGTTACAGCGGGATAGCCTACAACTGCTTTGTGTCGGGAATTATGGCGGATACAGATCGCTGTACAATAACTCCCCTGCCACTCTCTTCTCTGGTGGAAGCTTCTCCGGCATTGGCAGAGAATGTGAAGTTTCACAGGGAGGTTTTAGGTTTACCCGTGGGAGAAAAGATGAGGCAGTACAGCAGAGTGACAGTGGGCGTGGAGAGCATGTTGCAAGCGGCTGCAGTAAATCCTAAAAATCCTGTGCTGCGTACCTATGATTTGGTGGCTGTTCATCCTATGAATCTCAACATGTTTGAACACGCCTGCCTCAATATGGAGGTCAGACTTCTAAATTGAATTTTATTATTCTTTTCCTTTTAGCTTGTTTTATGCATGGGTGTAGAGGCTTTGGGGTGAAGGTTTAACTAATTTTAACTTTTTCAGCAACCAAAATTTCAAACTGTTTGTTTTTAAACAGTCGCATGAAAATTATCTTCCTTCTGCTAGACCAGACACTTTTTAAGGATTCTGGATAACAATTTGACGGAAAATTAAATAAGTAATATTAAGCCATAAGTAAATTGCTATTTGGCACATAAACTTCCTAAAATTTATTTGCATTTACTGCAAAGTTTTAGCCATGTACCTATGGTAACAGCTGAGATTCTGCTTGCGCTTCTAAAATTCAGGCTAATATTTAAAAATTTGCAGTTCCTTAACTTTTTATCCTCCACGGGGACCGTCTGCAGTAATAAAAGGGGGTGGTAACCCCTTCCATAGGACTCCCCCCACCCGCCTCCCGCTAGCGTCTTTCTTCTCTCCAACAATAACATTGTTTAGAGGTACTCATGGAAAACTTGTTCTCAAACAGTAACTCAAGCATTCAATATTACAGCAGTCAAAAATCTAAAAAACTAAAATATTTAATTTATATTATGTATTTTTCAATGACAAAATTTGGCTTTAGATAATCATGAATATACATTTATTGCTCTTATTCAGAACAATGGCAGGAGTATTTATCTTTGTTTTTCGTATTTTTAGATTTAACTTTTTAACTTGAAAATTTTCCAAGTTTGAAATTGGGCAATATGCAGGTGGATGGCATCCTCTTTTTTAATTTAGTGTAAGGATCGAGATGTGACATCCTTCCCCACTAGGAAGAGACATCGTCCCAATGTCTTATTACACACACTAAAACAATAATGTATCTCACTAAAGCAATCAAAGTATCACACTATTTTAATAAGCATCACATTGAAGTAAATAAAAACATTTCAAACTAAGTAGTCAAATGAGGAAATGAATGGTCTATATCCTCAACATTCTCCCATGTGGCACTATCCTCATAATATTGGTCCCATTGGACATTATACTGCACAATTTCCTTATTACACAACTTAATGTTGCACCATCCCATAATTCGAGTGGGCTCCACCAGCACCATTCTTGGATCCTGTACTTGTAAAACATGCCAATCAAGTATATGGATAGCGTTAAGATGATATGATTTGAGCATACACATGAAACACATTATGGATTTGGGCAAGAGCAAGTGGTAGAGCAAGTCTATAAGCAATTGGGTTGATCACTTCCAATACTTCAAACAGTCCCGCAAACCTCAGAGCAATTTTGGATGATTCGCCAAATGATATGGAACTCTTATGAGGCTTGACCCTCAAAAAGACTTTGTCCCCCACTAAAAATTGTCAGAAAGTCCTATTCTTATCCACATAGCTCTTCTACTTGTTTGTTGCTTTTTTCAATCTTTCCTTTATCAATCTCATTTGTTCTTCCATCTCTCTAAGCATATTTGGACCAATCACAATCCTGTCTTCCACCTTATTCCAATTGATAGGTGTGCAACACTTTTGTCCATAAAGAGCTTCAAATGGTGCCATCGCCAAAGATGCATGGTAGGAGTTATTATCTGCAAACTCCACCAATGGAAGGTACTCCTCCCATTTATACTATTGATCCATACAATACATCCTAAGGAGGTCTTCAACTACTTTGTTCACTCTCTTTGTTTTCCCATTTGTTTGAGGGTGGTAAGCTGAACTGAAATTTAACTTCATCCCCAATGCTGCATTTGGTGTCGTCCAAAATCTAGATGTCATGCAAGTATCTCGATTTGATGTGATCGTCTCAAGTACTCCATGTAAACGAAAGATCTTGGACGAACCTCTTAGCTAAGGTCAAAGATCCATCCTTAGGATTCCCTATAATGAAGTGTGCTACCTTGGTCAACTTATCCACAACTACCAGAATGGTATCATGCTTGTTCTTGGACATAGGCAACCCTTGAATGAAGTCCATGCTAATCACTTGCCACTTATACTCAGGTATGTCATGTGGGTATAAAAGCCTTGGTGAATGCACATGCTTAGCCTTGGCTCGTTGGCACTCCGAGCATTGAGCCACAAATTCAATTATATCCTTGTTGAGTCTTGGCCAAAAATATAGAGACCTCAATTCTGCTACCATCTTGGTTACTCTTGGGTGCGCTGAATAAGGTGTGTTCTGGACTTCTTCTAGAATTAGTTTCCTCAAATCCCCTGAACTTGGAATGTACATTCTTCTTTGGTAGTTCAAAATTCCATTTGATTCAAACACATATCCATCGAAACGATGTGCTGCGGAATTCTCCTCTAAGGCTTGCTTCACTCGAGAATAGTGCTCATCTCTTTGAAGATTCTGAATTGCTTGTTTCAAATTGTACCTTGATGTAGTTATGGCTGTTATATGCCTTCTTTTGCTATGTGCATCAACCACTCTATTCTCTTTCCCTTTGATATATTCAATGCAAAAGTCATACTCACTGAGAAACTCCAACCATCTCTCTTGTTGAGCATTGAGATTAGGTTGTGTGAAAATGTACTTGAGGCCTAAGTGATCTGTCTTCCACTCAAATGGCTTCCCTAAGAGGTAATGTCTCCACATTTGCAAGGCATTAACTATGGCCAATAACTCTAAATCATGTGGCACATGATTCAGTTCATACTGTTTTAATTTCCTTGTTTCATAAGCCACCACTTGCCCATTCCGCATTAGCACACCTCTTACACCTTCTCTTGATGTGTGATGACTGACCCCAAATTGTTTTTTTTATTTTTATTTATTTATTTCTGATTTCAAGTGCTTGTTGATTGTGAGTTTTCTGAGTTTGTTTGTTTGTGTTTTTCATATGCCCATTGCAGTTTTGAAACATGCCAACAAATATAACATACATATGCAGAAATAAAACAAAGAAACTAGCATGGAAATAAGAGCTTTCATTCACTTTAACTCAGGAAATCATAACAGCATTGACAGTCTTGTTTGGAGAGCAAAATACAACTCTGAATATGATTTTCAAACCTGAAATAAAGCTCCTGGCAGCAGATAAAGAAACCCTTCAAGCACGCCTTTCATCAAAGATGAGAGCTCTCAAAACGCCATAGACTCCTCTTCACAGCTACATAAAATGACTTGCAGCAACCCCTGAGGATGACCAGCAGTCAAAGAGACACATAGAAGGGGCGCTAGCAGCTGGGGGGTCGACCTAGCAAATAGAATCCAAATCTGCCTCAAAAAAATACAATCTTATGCTTGATAGAATCGCCTTGAAGAGAGGTTTCATTTAATCCAGTACCCATTTGGAAAACCTAAACCATTTTGGAGGAAAGAGCTGATAACCAGGTTCAGGTCCAAAAAGAATGTGTCCAGAAATTGATAAAAATCACACCAAAACTTCAAGAAATCCACTTCAAACTGAAAAGATGCAAACTCACTCCAAATACCAAACTGGAACAAAATATTCATTCTCAAACCCTGAAATTTGCAAACTGAAGCCCAAATGTGATTTCTGATTGAAACCACCCTTCTACCAGCTAGGGTAGGTCTTGCACTGCCGAAACTAGTCTTAGATATCGAGGGTTTTCGTCCTCAACTCCGATTATCAGACCCCTTGGCGAAAAACCAGTAGCATCTCCTTAAGCAACCAAATCATCCATGAGCAAATGAGAGCCAAAAAGTCACTTTATAGAAGGTGAGAGGGAAATTAGGGCAACTTTAGGTTTTGAATCATTTTCCCTCCAAAAACCTTTTAATATTTTTGCTTTATACTTTAAAACATTATCAAATAATCCTCAAATGGGCATCCTGCTCATAAGGAAACTATTTGCACTTTTGTAGCCTTCTAAAACGGCTTAAAGTTATCACTTAGGCACCAAGGTACTTTTTTGATTACCACTTACCCCCTCACTTAAGTTATAAAGTTATTTAATAAAATAACTTAAGTGATTGATTAAAAGCCAACGGAAGAAATGGACAGAAAGGTAAGGAGGATTCAGAGGAGAATGATACCGGAAAAAATATTCTGGCAGACCCGAGAGGGAATGATGTCTTGGCTGCAAACCCTGTTGGGAATATCAAAGGACAGGAGGTTGAAAAGAGCAAAGTTGTGGTGGGGGCCGCTGGTGGGGAAGGCGCCAAACGCAAACCATGGTCCTCTCTGTTTGGAGTTAAACCTAATGGTAAATCGGTTTTCTCCCCAGTTTGCAACATTTTTGATTTAGTGAAAGGTAAGTTTGCCATCTCTGTCCCTGATCAGATCATTGATTATAATATTTCCCTAATGGACAATACGTTTATGGGCCCTAGACCAAACATTGAAGTTGTCAGGGCGTTTGTCAAAAATAAATGGAGAACTAATGGCAAAGTATTTGTAGCTGCGCTTCCTAAAGGTTACTTTGCTTTTGAGTTTACCTGTAAGGAGGATATTTTGGCTGTGAGGAGTGGGGGTCCTTGGGTTATAGGTAAATCTTTCTTGGCCCTCAAGAAATGGAGTTCTAATCTTGATCTTTCTGACTCTATTTTTGAGAATGTTCCTGTTTGGGTGAGACTTCCTGGTCTTCCTTTGGAATACTGGAATGAGGATATTTTCAGTGGCATCGCTAACTCTTTTGGGGAGCTTTTGTCAATAGATCCAATGACAATGGCAAAGAAAAGGCTAGTATTTGCTAGAATCTGTGTGGGGGTGTCCCAAAATGCTGACCTCCTGTCTTCTATTGATATCCAATCGAAGCCAGGTACCTGAACTCAAACTATTGAGTTTGAAACTATCCCTTTTGCTTGTTTTAAGTGTAGAAAGTCTGGGCACTAGGCGAAGAAATGCCCGCTCAATGTTAGCAAAGAAAAAAGAGAAACCCTAGGCCAAACCGAAAACTTTCTGGAAGAAGCCTGAAAGGGATATTAAGGAGATTTCCAATGGTGAGCTGGAGAGTAAGAAATCCGAAGATCTTGTGGTAGCACCATCGAGGCATGTAGAAGCGGGCATCTAGGAGCCTTGAAGAAATAAGCAGAGATCGATTTTGGAGGAAAGGACGATGGAGAGATTGGCATGGATGATAGTGGGAATGGCTTGGTGAATGAGGAATATCCTCTTAGTAACCCAAAGAACTACTCAGTTGGAAAGGAAGGAGAGATAGGCCTGGATAATATCTCTATTTAGGGCCTGTCTGTAACGACCTGTTCCTTGCGTAAAAAAAAACTTTCCAATTCTCACTTAAAACATGTAAAGGTAACAAGTACAAAGATAATACAATAAAATTTCTTCCTTTCTTTATTGATAAACACGTACAAGTTACAATATGTTTCCTCATGAATTTCATTTTCATTGCAAATATAAATCAGAGTTAAAAAGTAATACAGTTACATACATAGCTCGTAAGCTTTTGCACAAATAGAAGTAAGAAGGTCCAGGAGTCCGTCCTTTCAAATCTTGGTACATCGGCCGCTTTCGTGGAGGAGAAACATCACTCGGGCGCCGCCAACCACGGACTTGTAATGCGATCCCCCGCACAATCATTCACAATGAACGGCCCTCCCTTCAAAGAAGAGATTGGTAGGGTATCCTTTAACGATTACCAACTGAGCATAGTGCTGTGTCCTACACAACTAGAACCTTGCTATTTCACAATCTTGATCTAGTACTCGGATCACAATGAACTGACAGTGTAGTCTCAACTATCTCACACCTAGGTGGATGTCGTACCTTTCACTACTTTGGCCAAAGTATTCACATTCAGTACTTCGAATGAAGGTCATCTATCATAAACACTACTCAGGGACGATTTGACTTGAGGCTTCCTTACTCTACGCATAGGTTTTATCCTTCAATGGGTAAATTCGTCACCCCAGATATCCTACAATCATACGAACCTACTAGAAATGAAACAGTCTACAAGTGTCTTGTATCAATCCTCCTAAATAGGAAATCTTTATCCTAGGAGTACTTAGCTTGCCTCTGTTTTCCTAATAACTTAAGCTAAAAGACTTTACTTGATTCTGCCTTCATTTCAGTCCTAGTAGATAATAAAGTACATCTACGTATTCTCCATATACAAAGATCATACACAACATGCAGAAGTCATTCAAAATGCAATAAATCTCTCCCTTTTATCTTTTTCCATTATTTATTTTAATGTAAGATAAGTAAATTAATCCCCTAAGCTCATTACTCATATATTCCCTTTTCACAATCCATTACATTGAATCCCTATATACTCCTCATATGGGGTTCATACATAATTCACACTTTAACGCAAGCACATATTTATGCTATCAGGTATACACTTCAGAAAACATGCATAACCGTTCCTTAAAGTAATTTACTTACATGGAGCAACATAGAACCATTCCTTGTTTATCTTAACTGAGTATTGATCTCAATGCAAATTCCCTAACTATGCACATTCAATATTTTACTCTTTTAGTTAATTATCAAGAAATATGCTCTAGAATATGAAGGATGAAACAGCATGCCTGGTATATGCCTTTTCCCTTTTAGAGGGTGACCTTGAATGGTTTGCAGCTCCTCAGACCTCCAACAAAAGACTTCCAGCACTCGCAGACCAGTCTCTAACTCCTCCTCAAAATTGACCAATGGAAAAAGATATACGGTTGAAGAGTAATCTCAACTTCCTAGTGTGAACTCAGAATTTGTGAAGATAACAACAGAGGATGTCTCTCAGCAAATGGTGATATAAGTTCTCAGAAAAATATGAAAAGCTTCTCTCAGCAATACTAAAGCTCACTCACAGCTCAAAAAGGGATAGCCACAGTAACTGGTATATGCTGGTAAAAATTCCCAGTATCTTTCAAACTCAGCAATACAGTTAAATATAACCAGAACAGAAAATGATTATGGAGGTTCAATAAGAATGATAAACTCAGATTGTTCAATGTGTGTCCACTAACGAATGGAAGGGCGTGTATATTTATACACCCGAAATGCAACGGATTCCACCAATGGAGGCATGTGGATTGACATCTAAGTGCTCAGAATTAGTCAAAATGATAGATGGCGGATTCTTAAACCCTTAGTCATTAAAATTAGAGATGAATCGACTTCTTTTAAAGCCAGCAAATTAAGAATTTTTCAACTTTCTCATGGCGGATTTGACAGCTCAAGGTGTGTTCAGATCTTAAGGGTTTTATTAAAGCAAAGATCCGTTCCAGATGAGAGGTCAATACTACAACACACCACGTCGCCATTTTTCTTGCCTCAAGATCAGCATTCCCGTCATCCTCAAAGACCAGTGTTTGCCCTTGCGTTTTAGACGCATTTTCCTCCAAGCGCGTGACTTTCACAGGCAGCTTTTCATTAACTTTTCAAAATAAATCGTATTTTCCTCTTTTCTAAATGTTCTTCTATAAAAATTTCTACTTCACTTTGATTCGATTATCTCAAACATAAGGCTCGATTGCCATAATGAGATCAAAATAGAAATATTTCACTATTGTTAAAGGATTTAAATCCTTTGTGTTCAATTTCTATTCTATTAAATATTTTTATGTGTCTTTTAAATTTATACATTTCACATTTCAATATCACACATTTATATATGTAATCATATATGTATTTTAATTAAGTGTAATATTTCTAAATATATAAATATATATATTTTCCGACATTATATCGTGATATATATATATATATATATATTTACATATATGTAAATATTACCTTATTATTAATACATATATTTAAATATATAAATATATAATATATTTACATAGGTACTTATGTATTGATGTATTGATGTGTACTTATATACACCTGTGTATACGTATGTATGCGTACATACATATCGACACATGTGTATGAGCATATCCGTCTGCTTAGCGTACACATGTATTGATATGTCTATACATATAAATACGTGTTCTCAATGTATAGATGTACATGCGTTCCCAATCCATCATTAACACATAACTTTCCCATCATTCATACTTGGGTCAAGGTATAGCAAGTCTGACGTTAAACAATCACATCTCCTAAAGCATAAAGAAGTGAATTCAAAACCTTAATGTCAATAAACAAGCCTATGGATGACTTACCGTTATCTCGACAAACAGACTTGGCTTACTCAATCTATAGTATGTGTGTGTATGCTCAATTTGGTAATTGTTACTGTTTACCCGACCAAGTTCTTCCCCGAATGATGTCTCTCCTTTGTTCGGAGGAACAGTCTTCATACCTGCACACCATGACATGACATCGGCAGTCATATGCTCATAACAAGGTAAAGCGTCTCACAAGTTAGAATAACATTATCCATAACTTATATGCTACATTTAATTAAGAATTAAATCATTAGAAGTAACAATCAAATCAAACCATCATTCAAATAGGACACATTTGTTTAATATCACGATCAAACATGTTTTATTCATCATAAAGATTCAAACATTACATTCAATTGCCCTATGCAATAGTAACTATAAAATCGGGATGTAACACCGTCTCTGGATATTGGGATTCCTCTCCTACCCAATATTTATGGAGGAAGTTTTCCTTCTAGCTGGGAGTCATTTCAAATCCCGGAAACTGTTATTTTTCAAGAAGTTGTTAAGGATACATTTGAGGACTTGAGTCAAATTCGGATGTTCTCTAGTGAGAATTCGACCCAGTTTAGTAACGGGTTGATGGATACTCTTCCACTGGATCAAAAGGGTATTTTAGAGAAAGATTGGGAGTCAGGAAATGAAATGGATAGCCAAGAAGAAACGGACAGAGATGATGTCAACTCTCATAATATTAAAAAGAAGAAGAAAAACAAACAACAGAATACCCCAAGGGGTGTCACTACTATTACCAGAGCTAAGGCAGACTGTGGAGCCACAAAAAGCAACCAAGGAAGAAAATTAGCAAAATGGCTAAGAGAGCATGGTAGTTTTCAGGATATAGCGGATGGTATTCAAAAGACCATTCCTGAGATTTGTAATCTCCAATCTCTTGATAAGATATGAAGATTATGTCATGGAACATAAGGGGGTTGAATAGCCTCCATAAGCAGGATGTGTTGCATAATTTTGTTAGGGATCATAAGCTTGACATTCTACTTGTCCAAGAAACCAAAATGCCAAAAAGAAAAGGTGGAAAGGATTAAGATGTATAAGTATTGTGGAGTCCATTGTAACAGTTCTAAAGGTGCCTCAAGGGGAATTGCTACCTTTTGGAATCGGAGTTTCATCAAAGGGGAACCTTTGCTCGAGAGCCCAAATTATGTGGCTACTAGATTTACCCATATTAGAGATAATTTTTGTTGGATTCAGTCAAATATCTATGCTCCTAATGGTAAAGGGGCCAAAAAGTCCTTTTGGTTTGAGTTGGCTGCCTTTCGTAGGATATTCACTAACGAATCCTAGGTTGTTATGGGGGATTGCAATACCCCTCTTTAGGAAAGCGAGAAGTATGGAGGATCCCAGGTTAATTTGGAAAGTAGAACTGACCTCATGGACTTCATCAATAACCAGGCACTGATCAACCTGGATCTGCAAGGATCTGCCTATACTTGGTTGAATCGTAGAGTTGGTAAGGAGCTGATTCAAGTAAGATTAGACAGAATGTTAATTTCTGGTCAATGGTTTATAAATTATTTCTGTTTTTTAAAGGCTCTCTAAAGGGTGGGTTCTGATCATTTTCCGATTAGTTTTGTGGTGGACCCTATAATGGTCAAGAGGAAGTTCCCTTTTAGATTCGAGCGTATGTGGCTTTCACATCCTCAGCTTTTTGATGAGGCTAGAAGTTGGTGGAATATTGCGGTCTCTGGGACTACTATGTTCAAGGTGGCGAAGAAACTGAGCGAAGTCAAATTCAAAATTAGAAGGTGGAATAAAGAAATATTTGGTAACATTTTTGGTATCAAGTCTGAATTACAACTTGATTTGATGGAGATACAAGAAAAAATCCAGCGGGAAGGTTATATTGCGGACAATAGGGTGAAAGAAGATGAAATGATTGTGAAGATGCATGATATAATAGCCAAAGAGGAGGTTTTCTGGAGACAAAAATCTAGGGCTCTGTGGCTCACTGTTGGAGATAAAAACACTAGATATTTTCACTTGTTTGCTTCAAAACATAGGGCGGCGAATAGAATTTCTCATATTGATTACAATGGTAGCCATTTTGAGAAGGAAGAAGATATTAGAAGACAAGCTGTCCTTTTCTTCAGTAATCTCCTTTCGGCGAATGATGGAGTCAATCATGAAGAGCAAGAGTACCTCTTAGAGGCCATTCCTAAACTTGTTAGAGAAGATGATAACAAAATGCTTGTTGCTATTCCTTAAAGGGAAGAAATTAAGAAAGCGGTTTTCTCTTTTGAAGGGAACAAGGTCCCTGGCCCTGACGGGTTCCCTATGTTCTTCTTTCAGTGGTTCTGGGAGATTGTTGAAGATGATGTGGTGAATGCGGTTAAAGAGTTCTTTGGTTCAAGGAGTCTCCTAAAGGAACTTAATGCCACTTTCCTGGTCCTTATTCCCAAGAGACCAGGAGCTATGGAGTTTGAAGCATTCAGGCTGATAAGTCTTTGTAATTCCTTCTATAAGATTATTTTAAGGTGCTGACTTCTGGGCTCCTCATTCTTCTTCCCTCCCTAATTTCCCCTCGGTAGAATGGCTTCGTCCCTAGTAGGTAGATCCTCGAATATGTTATTTCTGTCCATGAGAATATTCACTCTCTTGTGGAATCTAAAACTGAAGGTTTTCTCCTAAAACTGGACATTTCAAAAGCTCATGATCGGGTGGAATGGGACTTTTTACTCAAAATCATGAGGATGTTTGGCTTCAGTAATAGAGTCTTTCAGATGGTTGGTCAGCTCATCTCTACTGCTTCCATTTCTATCATGGTGAATGGGTCTCCCTCGCGGTTCTTTAAGAACTCGAGAGGTTTAAGACAGGGTGATCCTATATCCCCTATATTATTCACTATTTTAGCGGAATGCCTTGGGAGAAACTTGAAAAGATTGGTCGATCAGGTAACTTTAGTTGGTCTAAGGCCCTCTTCTAGCAATCTGATTTGTTCCCACCAATAGTTCGTTGATGATACCATGCTGATGGGGAGATCTACTATGACTGAAGCAAGGAATCTGGAATTTTTTTTGGATGAGTATGAGAGGGCTTTTGGTCAGATGATTAACATACAGAAAAGCTCTATCTTCTTCTTCAACACCCCTAAACCTAGACAGAATAAGATTGCTAGAATTCTTGGGTGCAGAATTGAGTCCCTGCCTTCTATTTATCTTGGCTTGCCTCTGTGCCTCAAGCCCCCTGAATCCTTTTGGAGTTCGTTGGTGGATAGGTTCAGCAAAAAGCTTGCTGGATGGATAGGAGCGCTTCTCAATCAAGGAGGTAAAATCCAGCTCCTCAAAGCCACTCTTCAGAACCTTCCGATATATGCTTTAAGTATTTTTAATATCCCTGCCAAATTTGCGGATGCTATTGAAAAAATCCAAAAACGATTTCTTTGGTCGGGTGTTGAAGAAAGAAAAAGAATGCCTCTCATTGGTTGGGACTTTGTTTGTAGACCTAAAAAACTAGGAGGCCTGGGCTTAAGAAAAATGAGAATGATGAACAAGACACTCCTTGTTAAGCAAATTTGGCGTGTTTTCTCGTCTAATGGAGAATGGAATAATATTTTAAAGAGCAAATACATGGCTAATACTGGATCCCTTAAGGCTCTGCTGGATTCTCCTAACTTACCCCTTGGATCGGCCTGCTGGAATGATATGATTAGAGGGAGAAAGATTATTGATTTAGGCGTTGGGTGGAGCATAAGGAGTGGTAATCAAGCTAGATTCTGGGAAGATAGATGGTTATTGAAGGGTCCTTTAATTGCCGATGATAGGTTTAATAGGTGGGCTGATACTTGCAAAGTGGCTTTTGGATCTCATGTCAAGGATTATTGGAGAAATGGGGGTTGGGTGAATTTGCTCTAGTTTAGCCTGGATCTTGCCCCGATTCAATCTGCTTTGATGGCTGTTAGGATGAGGCCGAATCAGCAGGAGGATCTTTTAGTATGGACTGCTAACCCTTCAGGTAGCTACTCTATCTCTTAGGCTGTCTCTTTGTTGTCCCTTTCTCAGGCCCCTCAACCCTTTTGGGCTAAAGCTTGGATTAAAAATCTGACTCCCAAAGTTAACATATTTTTTTGGATCCTTCTTCAGAATAAAGTCCTCACTGTTGACAATCTCTGCAAGCGTGGTTTCCAGATCCCTAACCGATGCTATCTGTGCAAAGAAGAGGTGGAAACTGCTAACCACTTGTTTCTTCATTGTCCGTATGTGGTGGCTATTTGGGGCAGGTTTATGAATCTATGGAATTTAATGTGGGTTTTTCCAAGTTCCATTGAAGACATTTTTATCCAGGGGAATGCTCCTTCTATGAATCCTTCTATTCGAAGATTATGGGCTTTTACTTTCCCTTATATAGCTTGGGGTGTGTGGAAGGAACATAATAATAGGATCTTCAGGGAAAAGGAAACATCGGAAAACACTGTGTATGAGAAGAGTTTCAGATTAATTGTGGAAAACTTCAATATCATCCCTCATCAAGAGAATTTGATGGAGGCTGTGGTTTGTTCGACCTATGATCTTAAGATGGCTAAGGATTGGAACATTAAATGTGATGTTTCAAAGGCCTCTAAACTGGCCAAAAAGGACCATGAAGGAGTGTGCTGGTGTCTTCCACCTAGAGGCTGGATAAAAGCTAACTTTGACGAGGCGGCTAAGGGTAACCCGGGTTTGGTTGGAAGTGGAGGAGTGATAAGGGACTATAATGGTAATTTTGTTGCGGTTGTGGCCATCTCCTTAGGCATCCAATCTAACCATGTAGCCGAAGCCATTTGGGATTTTTAGGTTATTGACCTTGCTAGTAGAATGAATGTTAAAAGTATTTGGTTAGAGGGTGATTCTAAAAACATCATTGAATGCATCCTAGGTAAATCCCCTCCCTCATGGACCATTAAGTGTTGGATTGAAGATGCTAGGGCACTCTTATCTAAATTTGATAAAGTGAGAGTTTCGCATGCCTTTAGGGAAGCCAATGGAGTTGCCGACTTCTTTGCCAACGAGGGGGCTAAACAAAAAGGGTATAATATGTGGCAGAGCCTTAATGAGTTGGGAGCTGACGTAAGGGCCCTAATTGAGTATGATATTACTCATGGAAAATCAACCACATTTCTTGATAATGAAGGAGAATAAGGCCAAGTATAGAGTTATCATTAGATTTGATGGGGCCGCGGTTATGAACTCTACAGGTTGTATGAATGAGAATAAGGCCAAGTATAGAGCTATCATTAGATTTGATGGGGCCACGGTTATTAACTCTACAGGTTGTATTATTTGGCACATATTATGGGTGCTTTGGCTTGGTTGCGGCTGTTTGATTCAGGGTATCAGTTCTGCAAGCAACGCTAGGAAGGCCAATGCGATAATGGGGGGAAGTAGAAAAAGAGTGGAGCTGACTAGTTTTGAAATGCATAAGCAAAACCCAAAGGTTTGGAGGTAGATTGTGCGTGGTGGGCTTCTCCCGTTCATCGAGAAGCTCCATGGTCCTAAATCAGAAGCCATTGAGTATTTTGCGAAACATTGGAGGAATGGTGAAATTGTTCTCTTTGGTAGGAAGGTCAGTGTGAACGATAACCTTATCGGGGAGGTCACTGGTCTTTTGACTGAGGGAATGAAGTTCTTCAGGGACAGGAAGTTTTCTGATGAGGCTGTCATTAGGTTTCCCAAAAAAGATAAGGAAAAGAGAGAGTTGGTTAAAATATCCAACAACTACTTTGAAATTGACACTATTAAGGCTTTATGGAGGAAGATGCTTAGGGTTATAATGGAATACATCATGCTGGATGGCAGATTTACAAGAGTTTATGGCTACCATTTTGTCCTCTTCAATCATTTTCGCCATAAGGTAAGGGCTTCCTTCCCTCACTATCTGTATTGCTCCTTGAGTAATAGCTTGGAAGACCATAGAAAGAATCCTAGTAAGTATCCGGTCATGCATACTGGACTCATCTGACTTATTTATGATCATTTTAAAATTATGCCGGCTTTGTCTAACCCTGTCTTGGCTTCGGCCTCTGAAGACTATGATACTGAGATTAGCACGTCGGAGGAAAAAGATAACTTGGACCCTGATTGGATTGAGGAAGACCCCCCCTCCCCCAAAAAGACGGGTAAGAAAACCCATCTGAGCAAGCCCTTGCTTAAAAAAGATAGCTCTGTGAAAACCCTTGTTGTCTCTGATCAGAAAGAGAGACTTAAGATTAAGGACCCCTCTGCTAAAAAACTGGTTTCTTACTCTGAGGACTCCCTGGAGGATAAAATTGATACCCCTAAAGCTAGTGAGGATTCCTACACCTCTTACCCTGCTACGGATAGAGAAGACAGATCCAGATTTCCTAGAAACCTTAACCCTGAAGACCACTACTTTAAGTCTGACCGGGAGTTTCCTGATGGTATTTTAGCCATTGCTAGAAATGGGGCTGTTGATTATTTCAGGATTATGAAATGGGCCTTTCACGAGATAAAGGACCTCAGCTTAAAGAATAGGGCTCTTACTAGTAAAGTGGAAGATTTGCAAGCTAAAGTTGCTACCCACAATTTTGCTGAGGCTGTGTGTATCGAGGATAACATGAGGGAGATGGCTGAGCGCCTTCAACAAAATATTGAGCTCACAGACAAGATGAAGAAGGATAATGAGGTTAAGGTTAAGTTCCTGGAGGGAGAAATTAGTAAAATCAAGGACACCATTAAAACTATCCTGGAGTAGAATCACAAAATTGCTAATCACAACGCAATTGTTATGAGCACTATGGTTGAGAAAACGGATAACTTCCGGCAAGGCTCTCTGGTGGTGGATTTGGATGCAGACAAGGAGAAAAACAGGATCGAAGATGCTGGTATCTCGAAGAGGACGAGAGCTCACCTGAAGAGAAAGGTTGTTTCTATGCCCCAAGAGATTCAGGCTCTCAAAAAGAGCACCTAGGATATGTGCAACTTTGAAGTTGAGGTTGCTGATACTTTAAAGTTCTTAGGTTAGTTCTGGTTTTGCGCTGGTTTTTGTGCTAGCCTTTGCTGGCTCCGGGCTTGTTGCTTTGGTTTCTTCTGGTCTTTTCTGTTTTGCAGCCATCCTGTTTTTTTGGGTACTATATTGCTTTATCTTTATTTAACTTGTAAACTTTGTGGTTTTGGGTCCTTGTAAAACCCGTTTTTTCCTTTATAAAAAACTATTAAATAATTCAACCTTAGGCTCTCAAACACCACCTTAGAAATAACGTTGTTGAGGACAGAATGGGTTTGAGACCAGTTTCCCGAAATAGACTTACTATAAATAGCAATTGCTAAAAATAGTAAGTACTCACCAAACATCAATTGGTACAAAACTAAATATCACTGAGATGCCCTGTGGCTTACTAAGAATAGTAAGCACTGTAAGTTGGCCACTGCTATAAATAGAAAGTCACACTGAAACATCGAAAAAACCCCACAAAAAGGACTGACACAAGCAATAAAGCTCATTGAACAACTTCCACACATTCTCAAACAAGAAACCCTACATTGCTCTGCCTGCCGAACCAGTTACTAAATATAGCACTTGCTAAAAATAGTAAGTGTGTCAGAACCAGACTAATCCGAAAGAGGACATCGAAAATGGGGACATTACAGTTCGCCCTTCCCAAAGATTGCTTGTCCTCAAGCAATGCTAGTAAAGCCCTGCAACCAACAATCTGATTCACATTGAAACCAAAAATGATCCTAGGGTCCCAAGTAAATCTAGGAGGTCTATAGTGTTGTGACCTTTTCACACATCGCCCCATTCAAATGGGGACCCCCTAATTTTTGCTCCATTCTGGTCTTTTGGCTTGGGTTTTTCCTCTCTTTGTCTCTGTCTCTGTCTCTTTTCTAATGTCTGCCTTTCGGGGATTGCGCCCATCATTGAGCTTAAACGTGAATTTGACCGAGTCTGAAAATTAGGGTTTCATTCTTCCTGGTCAATCCAAGGTCGAATAAAGTGAATTAATTGAAAATTGAGCTTAACATTGTTGTCAGCATGTTTCCGGCAGGCTCTCAACAAATTTTCATCAGATTCTGAGGTACTTACTATTTTTAGTAAGTGTGAAATTGCAGGCAATTCGTCAGCATTTTTGAGATTCCGATAGTTACACGGCATACAGAGCACATCAGGCTACTCGTGTGCAAAATTTGAACAGACAACTTTCTATTTTTAGCATCCCAGGGACAAATTTCGCTCATATGCAGAGTTTTCTTTGCATGTCCGCATATTCCTTCGGGTTTTGAGACCTTCGCGATGATATAACATGCAAGACGAGACGACAACTTTCAGAATTCAGTCTTCCGAGGCTATTTTTAGGGTTTGCATGTCAGGGTTTCTTTTGCATGTCGGATGATTCCTTGTGGGTTTTTCGAGAGCTTCGCAGTGGTATGACATGCAAATGGAGATAATCACTTAATAAGGAACTTACTATTTTTAGCAGGTGCGTCCCGGTAGCCGCTTCCCAGCAATTCAGAATCACGAGCTGATCGCAATGCAGCAGAAACGAAGACAAACAGAGATCATTTGATACGCATGCAGAGCAAATTAGGGTTTCCAACTTCGGAGACTGAAAAGAAGGGTAAAAAGTCAAAATTTTCGAAAACCGATGTAAACCACCGCGATCAGCATCCTTCAGGCTATCTGTTGGTAAAATTTCAAGTCAAATGGAGCACTTACTATTTATAGTAAGTCAATTTGGAAACGGGTTAAAAATAGTAAGTCAGGTGCATGCGTTGATGTCAACAAACAGGTCACGTGGTGAGGAGCGCCTCATTCAAATTTCAAGTCAATCGGAGCAGTGGAGCTATCAGAAACAAGCAATTACTATTTATAGTAAATCATCCTCAGAAATGGGCTATAAATAGCAGGTCAGCTAAAAATGGCAGTGTCGACGGGACAACAAGGTCATGAGGATGCAGTGTGCAAAATTTCAAGTCGTTCCGAGCTTCAAAGATGCAAATTCAGAAGACTTACTATAAATAGCAGGGCATGAAAATTGGCGAAAACGAAGAAAAAAATTCTAAGTCTGAAACTTCATCCTACAGCCATGGCAAAATGCGCCCAAATTGATGGAAGAAGCATGGAAGAAGTTTTGAGTGTTGAAGCTCGTCCACCACACAGGCCAAAATGCGCCCAAGCTAGAGAAAGTCAAAGAAAGTCAATGCTTTTCATCCTGCTGCCAGGGCAAAATGCGCCCACCTTGAAGCATGAGAGCTAGAAAAATTCTAAGTGTGAAGTTTCATCCTTCATCTAGGCCAAAATGCGCCCAAGGAGAAGATGGTCAATGAAAGTCAACACTTTTTATCTTGTAGGCATAGCAAAATGCGCCCAAGGGAGACTCATGGAAGTTGAAAATTTTTCTAAGTATTGAACTCGTCCTCCTCACCCCTCCAAATGCGCCCATCCTTCTCAGGGGGTGAAATGCGCCAATTCTAGAAGAAGGTCAAAGGAGTCAATGACTTTCATCCTCCTACATAGGCAAAATGCGCCCAAGGACATGCATGTGAAGACAAAAAGAGGGAGGTGAAAGGCCACAAAGGACGTGGTAAGAGTTATCCACCAGCTATGCTAAAATGCGCTCAAGAAGGAGGAGGTCAAACAAGTCAAAGATTTTTATCCTTCACCTACATGGAAATGCGACCAAATGAGGTCAAGTAAGGACAAAAAAATAGAAGTTGAAGGGTCATCCTCTTGCCTAGCTAAAATGCGCCCAAGTTGAGGTGGTAAAAGTGAATGTAAGGTGGTAAATGGGGTAAAAGATACTTCAAGGCGTGGTCAATACAAGGGTAAATCCTAGGCGTGATTTTTTTGAATTTCCTCTTCAAGTCTCAAATGCGCCCAAAGTGATATGTGTGAGGTGGTGAAGATAAAATGCTAAGGCGTGATTTTAAATTCTTCTAAGTATGATATGCGCCTAAGGTGGTGAGTAAGGAATTTCTTCTAAGGCGTTGGAGTTTTTAAGTAAAATTGCCTTTCAAGTGTGAAGTAAAATGCAAGTGGTGAGTGAAAAATAAAATGTGCTAGACACCTCCATGAATAAAATTTTCTAAGTGAAGTTGATGTTTTTCTCACTGGCAAACGAATAAAATTTTCTAAGGCAAAAATATTTTCTCCCTTAGAAAATACGCCTAGAGCTCAAGGTGGTGAAATTTTTCTTCTTGGAGCATGAGCAAAATTTCTCAGTGATGAAGTCAGAGAATGATGATAATGCAGATGGATTGATAGAATTTCTCAAGTGAGAGCAACACAGGATGATCACAGGCGAAGAATGGATTTAATTTGATAGAATAATATTTTCTAAGGTTCAAAATTTAAAAATTAAATGAACCCGTTCGTTGGGTACCCATGGATTCGAAGCATTCTGAAGAAAATTTTCTTCTGGGTACTGAACATTTGCGATGATAGATGGATTTCCAAGTCTTCCGCACTTCGCCAACACTTTTTCAGTGAATAATTTAATCAGTGCTCAAATTGTGAATTTTCCTAAGGGAAATTTTAAAATCTTCTAAGGCAAATTTGAATAAAATGTGTTTTCAAGATGAATTTCTCTGGACAACGAATTCGAAGTGGGTTGCCTAGATGATTTTGATTGAATTCTTTGATGATGAATTTTCCAGAGTTGATGAGAAGTTAAATTCGAATTCAAGTGACAGAGTTCCGGCTGGTGAATTAAAAAGATGAATTTAAATTAAATTTTTCGAAAATAAATTCAAAGATGCCAGTCAAAGTTGAACTTCTAGAAGAATAAGATTCCTGACGTCGAGATACAAGTGTCAGAAATACCAGAGAGGGAAAATTCGAATTCTTGAAGTGGAGTAGTGGAAGTTTAATGCACTGGCTAAAATTAGCTCCTTCTAGAATTCGATTTTTGGCTATAAAATGAAGAAGTTTCTCACTTCCTTTTCATAGCTGGAGAAGTCGAATTTGCTCTAAGTGAAGATTGTTGCTAAGAATAGTTGAAGCTTGAAGAGTACGAATTATTGCTAAGGCTGAAGTGTTGCAGAAAAGAAGCTGAGAGGGACGACTTGACTTGAGTTGGTTTCCAAAATCTGAAGTGGAGAAATTCGAATTTCAAAGTGGCTGCAAGTGTTGAAAAGCTCGAATATTGCTGAGGCTCTAAGAGGGGCGCACTTGCAAGTTGCTGGGGGTATTCAAATCTGCATTTGAAGAAGGACGCCTGGAGGTGAAGTTGCTGAGAATTGTCTAAAAAGTGCGAACTTGCTGGTTGCTGATTGGAGTTGCTGAAGAATAGTGAAGTCACTGAAGTTTACTTAGAAGTCTTTTCTAAGTGTTGAAGTTCGAAATCTTGTGAAGGAGAAGTTGAGGTTTGCAGAAGAACTGAATGTTGCAACTTCTCAAATTTTAAAAGTCGACTGGCAGCCCTGCAAGGTATCTTATTTATTTTATAAATTAATTCTGATGAATGTTTGTTGTGTTGCAGATGGCTGAGGCAAGGGCGACTGGCAAAGACAACAATGGTGCATCCAGACAGGCTGTGATCAAGAAGCTGAGCAAAACATTTATGCCGGAATCAAAATTTATTTCAAAGTTGGGCAAGCTGACAGACACCAACTTGGGCTCCGTCAACCTAGAGACCTTCAAGAACAGGATGTTGGGGATTGGAAATCATCGACCTTCGACCACTTCGCACAACATTGTTCGAAGCGGATTATATGCAGCTGCTGGTTTCCCGCCAGCCATTCAATGTTCGAAGCTGATGATGGAGTGCGCCAATTGCTACGACAAAGATCACAGGTCGATCATGTCACCAGATGGCCAAGTGCTAACTAATCTCACTCCTTCGGCCATTGGTGAAGCTTTCGGGATCCCGGTGCACAGAAACATGGTTTACAAATCCAGAGAACGAGCTGAGCGGATGTACGCTTCTGCTTTCGAGAGATGTACGAAGACAATTAACACTCACTGGATGAGCACTCCCAAGCCTTCTCGTACAAAGTTGCCGAAGCAGATCATAGCGGAGGACTTGAAGCAAGAATATTGTGATCTCATCATGATGCTGAGCAGAGTTGGTGGTTGCCCACAGTCCTTTATTTTTGAGCCTTGGATGTTCTACTACATCAACCTCGTGCTGGAAGGGAAGGATTACGCCAATTGGGCCGAGATGATCAGTGATAATTTGCATGAGCAGCTCCTGAGCCTCAGAAGGACAAAGACATTTTACATGAGCTCCTACATCATCTATATGTTGGCACGTATGACGAAGTACAGAGGGATCTCTTACAAAGAGCCTGTTGGTTGTGGCTCCCACCAATTCAAGATCCATGACGCTTGTCCGCAGTTGCACCTGGCAAGTACTACTCATTACAAGCGTGTTAATGATGCCTTCACCATGCATATCACGAGATTGCTTCAGGAGCGGTTACATCACAGAATCTCGAGGGTGGCCCAAGAGTTGATTGAAAGGTATGGGTGCTGGTTTATTCAGTTTCCAACGTTTTCTTACATAAGGCTACAAGGTTTTTCATCGTACCCATATAGGCTGCCTAAGTACCCAACGGATAGAATTTTAATGTTAGAGATATCTAGGCAATTGCTCGCCTATGATAAGATTCAGAAGAAAAAGAAGAAGGGAGGGATTGAATTCCCAATTGTCATGGGCAACTCGGATGAGGTGTGTCCTTCAATACAGGCAGCTAGAGAAGCCGAGAGCGAGCTTCAATTTTATCATTTCTCATATCACACCAGCCGACAGCACTATGACCCACATCACAACATCAAATGGGTACTGTCAGAGGAGTTTAAGCACAAGGCAAATATTGAGGACTATTGGGCTGATGCATCAGATGAGATTGAAGTTAGGAAAAGAATGTTCTCTCGGTTGCCAATTACTTTGATCAGGGAGTGTGAAGTTGTTCCGGTTCCAGACCAGGTGAATGAGGATATGGACGTTGTCCATCCGGATTATGTAGCAGTAAGAGATACTCCACTTCCACTCCCAGATTGGTCAGAACCTGAGGTTGCTGATTTGGACACACTTTCTATCCGGTCCTGACATTTACTAGAGCATGGGTTGATAGGCGTGTAAGCAGATTGAAGAGTAGGTCAATTGTTTTGTCTTACAATTTGATGGGAGATCACAGGACACCCACCACCGGCAAGAAGAAACAGATCACACGAGGCCCAAAGTCCAAAAAGAAAGAGCTAGTTCGACAGGAGCCTGTTCAGCCGGAACCTCCACGAGTTGCAGTTGCATCACCCACGCCATTGGAGACACGTTCTCCAAGTATATAGGAGGTTTCCTTGTTTGCTGATCAGAGGAATGCACTGAATCAGGTGCAAGCGATACAAGATAATAATCAGCCTCCACGGAGAGAGTCGGTTGGCCAGAGCGTCAACGCACCTGGTAGGGTTGATCAGCAGGATGATGAGGGGACTATTATTGACCCTCAGTTTCAGCAGGAGTTAGAGGCGGCTATGAATGATGATGATGATATAGTTTCAGGAGACACTCAGCCACTTGAGGATGATGAGCCTCGTCAGAATGATGTAGAAGTTGAGCAAGTTAGAGAGGTAGAGGTACAAGAACAACAACCCTTTGATATACAGTACGATGTGTCTGATTGGCTTAAGGATAGAATGAGAAGGAGCCCCAGTGAGGAGATTGATCCAGCAGTTGAGATGGAAGAATTTTTGAACAGGATCAGTGCACCTCCACAGAAGAAGGCAAGAAATTTTTTGAAGATCTCCACTGAAGAGGATGGCTCTCGCACTCTTCACGTTGCTGTGCCTCAAGTTGATTGTGATCGAAATGAAGCAGTGCCTGAGAATTATGTGGTCACGACTTTGGATTTAGGACGCCCCACTGGCGCACAGATTGTAGAGGAGTGTGATAACTCCTACCTCGCCCTCAAAGATAGGTTATTCAAGAAGGAAGGAAAGTATATAAGATTGAAAAGAGAACACAAGGCTTTAATTGGATATGTACATCAGTTGTCTCGTTCTCGAGGGCAGGAGATTCCAGTGATAGAGCCTCCAGCAGAGATACCTAGAGAGTCAATCAGTGGCTTGATGGAGTTAGGAAAAATGGCACAGGAAGCAGACAGGTGGGTCACAGGGGTTCGTGTTGAGACAAAAAAGTTTATGGAGGACCTTGCTTTTGCTTTTCAGCAGGCCTCTAGTATTTTGGCACGGATGGAGGCAGTTGATCATGCTTGTGGGGATGTTTCTATCTATCAGAGCAAAGTAATTCAGCATCTTGAGGCATTGAGGCATGTTCCGTTGCGGTTGCTGATTGATGGAGGTGTCATTCAGGAGAATGACAGATATGACTTCTCTAGATGGTATTCTTCAGCAATCACGGGACGTGGTTTCTTCGACGCTGCACAGGCGGATTCAGCCAGGATACATAAGGCTATGGCCAATATCATTGATGGAGTTCAGAATACTTTCGAGGCCATATTTGCTAGGCGGTTGAATCCAGATGAAGTTAATGTTGATAATTTGAGGGGTAGGCTGGTGCCTTTCTTTTCAGATGTGAAGACCTTTGTGCAGGATGATTTCGAGAAAGTGATTTAGAGCACGCAGGATTCTTTAGTTGCTTGGAGAAAATCTTGTACAAGGCATGAGCATTCAGTCACAGTGTTAGAGTTTCAGCTAGATTGTGTTCCACCCATTTCAGTTCAGGAAGTTGAGGCTGTACTCGACAGGTTTGTTGAGTTTGCAGCCAGAGAGAAGGCGAACGGGAACGCACTGCTGGACGAGGATCTTCTAGAAGACTGATTGTGGGCATTTATTGCCTTTACTATTTTTGGGAGTGAGTGGGAATCTTTGTTCATTTATTACACCACTCCCCATTTTGGCAGTTTTTAGGGTTAGGGCCGAGGTGGCACGATTCTGGCCACTCTATTGATTGTAACCCTAGCCGTCTTTTGGACTGGGCTAGCTATAAAAGGGGGAGTCCCCCTCATTTGTAATTCAGTAGACAGTAGAGATTAGAGCAGGAGATTAGAATCAGAATTGAGTTAGAGCTTAGAGGCTAGAGAGTAGAGCATTGTAGACATTTTGCATATTGGAGAAGAAAGAAAGTTTTCCCTTTGAAAACTTTTGTGGAGATTGTTGTGTAACATTTTTCATGATAATAGATCTTTTCATTGATGGTGGAATTCGTCTTGTCATGAATAGCTAGCAAGGTCTCTTCTTCCTTTCGAATCCAAGTAGCTTAATTTTCATGCAAGTAGTTTACTTTGATGTGTGGTGTTTTGTTGAGGTAGCTTCTTTCATTCCATACCACTAGCGGCTTGTTGATGATAAGTTCGCCTTGCATGGTCCACTGGAAATTATCTTGAGTTTAACTTCGATTATGATTTGTATACCTATATGCGTCGTTCTGATGGTGTATGTATGCTAAATTATAATTTGAACATCTTTTGCTATCCCCTTTGAAGATTGCACCAATTTTACTAAGGCTGTCCGACGTGAGGCTAGGTGAAATTCGGTTGAAGTCTACCAAAATTGAGTTCCATACGTCTTGCATTTAGAATAGGATATAAGTTTCTTAGGCCTTATACTCCTTTACTTTCCGTACATTTCTGGTTAGCTTTAGAAAAACATACTATATTGCCAAATCATACGTACAAAATCCCCTTCGAATCATCTATCTGTTGCTAACTGCAAGAATCTTGAACAATTGTGTAAGTCCCCTTGTAAAAACACAGCAATACACATCAACCAATTGAGGGTGTTCCAAGTATTTCGGAACCTTGGAGTTGAACGTGTGATCTATCTCGCAATCTTAGCACACGGAATACTTTGATCAAGAGAGAACGGAGTAGCCTTCGGACTATTTTGTTCTGCTGTTTGGTGCGGTCACAAAAACCACGTCAACATATAGCATCAACTGCTCAAATCTCTGTCCTGCGAGGTCCCAACACATGAGTCCTCATAAAAACCTTATGTATTAAGTGTAATCAAATATTGCATAGACTTGACCAACTCCTCAAAAGAATGCCCCTTGAGAGTACCAAACTGATATGCCACAGGAGTAAACTCAAGAAAATCAACATTGACTCTCTCATCCCAAATGGTAGTTGAACTACAACACAGTGTGATTCCCGGGTTCCAAGTTAGTTTCAGAAAGGAACCACCATACTGACGCCATGCCACATTGATCATAAATGAACCAACGTGCCCAAATTGCACTCCCTTATCTTGGACCCCCAAGGAATAAAAATCATCAAAGCCCATATTGAAAAACCTGATAGGTCTGAAGTCAATGCCATGAAAAATATCCTGCCAAAACAACTCAGAGAAGACTGTGTCAACAAACTCACGATCAATCACAATCCTGGACAACATGAGAAAAATCCTGCTCAACCATAAGAAATAAACCTCGGCATGACACCTCAAGATGCCCCAAGTATGGAGTAAGTTAATCACTGCTATGTCTCTGAAATCTACCAACTAGGAAAAGCCTATGCTGATGCAAACCAAAATCATAACATCAACACTCAACCTCCAAGTGTCAAAAGAATGGTCCCAAACACACCAACACACACAGAGCATTGCAATCATTAAGACATCATCTAGAATAATGCATATCATCTCCATAAAGTAACTGCAGTGAGCATCACTCACCAGAGTGGAAACAACAAATGGGTGAACTATGTCTAGAAAGATAATCACAACCAGGTGCCCCAAAGCCTGCCCAAACTCAAAATCAGTCTGCTCATCAAAAGATCTCATCATAACCAGCAAAGGAAAGTGAGGGCAGTGGTACTCAAATTGAAATCCCACTTAAAACATAGGAGAGATGAGTATGGAGGTAGCAATAGAATCATCACCAAGGATCAAATCATCACTGCCATCCAAGCTCAACCATGGGCTACTCAACTGCTGAACCAAAGAAACCATCCAACTCATTTGCGGATCCAAAACCAAAGTCATGTACCAGCTGATTGGAAAGTGGTCAGTGGTACTAATACAGGAACTTGATTCGCTACTCCAATCCTAAGACAACTCTTTATGACTGGAAACTGCACCTGAGTCCCAAATCTTACTAATTTCGCCCAAAGCAATGCTACAACTAGGAGTAATCCCATCATCCAACTCAAAAAGCGGATTGTCATATGGCATATCAACATCTACTTTAAACAAAGGATTATCAATAAACTGAAGGCTATCCTCAACTCCTGAATCAAACCAATCCTTTTGCTGATCCGAACTCTTATTTTCTGAGTTTTTTGGACAATGTGCAAGATCATACTCCTCCTGGATGAAATCAAGCTCCATCATTACCTGTTTGATCTCCTTTGCGCTTTCTCTACCTTCCTTCTCCTTAAACTGTTGAGTCTCATAGAGCTGATCGTCCGCTTCATGAAGGGCCTTTTGGACACTTTCCAAAGCAAGCCTTGTGGAATTAAGCTTGATGGTGAGCTCACTAACCTCTTCCTTTAACTGCTTAGACATAGACAGAGTTTCATCTGCAAACTTGGTGGCTATATCTCTATCATGCATCATGTGTAAGTAAGCTATTTTAAATTCTTCCATGGAGCTCTTCATTGTATGTAAGGCAAAAAATGAGATATTAAGCTCACTTTGTCCCATTGATGCATTTCGAATTAAGTTTTTCACATGCATATGTTTGCTGTCCAAACTAGATAAAATGTGCACCTCATTTTCGGCGGATACCAAGAGTTGTCTTTTCCAATCATGATCAAGCAAAAATGATGAACTACTGTTATGTGGCATGTAAAAATCAGAAATCAATTCACACTTGTCATCAAAGTTTCCATGACTGTCCCAAATTTCATGTGCCTCTTCTTCATCACTAGGCTTCCGATCAAAATTAGCTCCAAGCAAAAACATTTCTGATTTGCCTTCGAGATTATGCCCCTCAAAATCAATTCCCTCTAAGGCTTCCTCTTTACATTCTTGATGCTCTAAGGTTGGAACAGTAGCTTGGTCAGAAGAAGATTCATCCCAAACTGATTCTTCATCATACTTTGGTCCCCAAACACTTGGATCCCATTGCCCAATAAGCTAATGTTTTCTTTTTGAATGAGTATGCTCAATGTATATCCCCTGAGTGGTTGCCTCCCAAATCACCTGAGACTCTTCCTTATCATTCCCAATAGTGGACTGTGAATCCAAATCAACCAAGCCACAAGGTCTCTGCTCAAAATTAGCTTCCTGCAATGTGAAATCAGATTCCTTTTCAAGATTGAAAACATCACTATCGATGCCATCCTCTATGCATGGCTCCCAGAATGTAGTAAGGACATCATTACAAACCAAAGGAAATTCATCTTGAAGTGGATCTTTATCATACTTTGGTGCCAACACACCTGGATCCCATATGTAGAAAGGCTGATTGCTTTGATCAAAGAATAAGTGCTCATTGTGCTCTTCATGAATAGTTATCTTTCTGAATAAGTCACTCCCCAACTCATTAGGATTGAAGTCATCATAAGCATCTCTCTCCATAGGCTTCGTTTGGAAGTCAAACCAAATGCTACTTGTGTCATTATTACCAACATAAGGTAAAGAGTCATCATTATTAGCTGATTTGAAGACATTATCCCTTTTGTTTTCAAAATTCCCATCATCTAAAGGTGTCTCAACTTCATTGGATAGCTCTAAGGGTGTATATAAGGCTGCTGTTTTGACAATTCTTTCATGCACAAACTCAACCACAACAGTTGCATGCATGTCCAAAGAGTCATCCCGAGGCTCTGTCTCACATTCATCAAATCAATCATTTCATCTGAATTTTATGCTATGAACTTCTCTTCAACCACCTGCTCTTCATTGAATAAGTATGGCTCCAACTTTTCCACCTCCTTAAAATGAAGTTCTGGTTCCTTCTAGTCAAACCTCTGTTACAAAACAAATGGTAAAACATTTAATGTAATAACAAAGGAGACGAAGGCTCCTTTATTAGATTTACAAAGACAAAGTTTCTAAAAGAAACAAACGATATCTAAAGACGAAATTAGAAACTATCTAACCTAAATAAGATGACCATTAAAGTAACATTACATTATTCTAATACCCTCCCTTAATGGTCATCGTTCTAACTACCCACAGAAACAAAGAAGGCTGCCCCCTTCTCTTCAGAATGTTTTGCCACAAAAGACAAGAGCCTTCCACTGACTCTGCCATTTGAGATGAGTCTGCCACCAACCCTCCCAGAAACTACAAAACTTCTGGAAACAACCAAAACTGATCACAAAACATCCAACTTGATGTTGGGTAACAAAGCTGTCCCTCCTTGTAGCCAGAGACACCGAAAACAACTCCACAAACTGAACCCACGATTTTGAGGAAAAAATCGCAAAACCTTGAAACTTTTGCAGATGAGCACGATGCCCCAGAATAGATTGCAAGAAACCATGATTTTTGAGGACAAAACTGCAAAACCCTGAAATTGAAGTTTACAAAGCATCATTTTTTCAAAAAAAAGGGTAAAAACCCACAAAGGAATCCCACACAACTTTGCGAATTACAGAACCTAGTACAAAATCCGAGACACGGATCAACATACAAAACATCATTTTTAAGGAAAAACGGTAAAACCTTTCTAGAAACCAGAGAGCCCTCCCAAATTGCGAAAACCTTGACAGGAGCAAACCCTTAATTTTTGAGGAAAAAATTATAAACCCTCCCATGATTTTTTCAGCCAAAAAAATCATAAAAACTCTCTCAGAATTTTTTTCAGGAAAAAAGTATTAAAAACCCTCC
>VDFB02041922.1:45113-105600 GCA_007258455.2 Sequoia sempervirens
TTGAAATTCGTCTCTTTCAAGATCTACCATTACTATAGAATCAAAATAAAGTGGTAGATTTTATGACCAAATAGGGGACTTTACTTAAAGACTTCTCTTTGATAGAAAGTAACCTCTATTATAAAGAAGGATTGGTCACTTTAAGAATTGAAGAGCTTGACAATCATTATGACATATTAAGGTGTGATAAGAAAGTGTGGTGGATTAAAGTGATTGAAGGATTCTCATGCAGTGGTATGTGATAGGAGTATTAAGCTTGTGATTGATAACAATGTTGGATGGAATTATTATTGTGCATTTGATACTTTGAGTGACAATTTTTCAAATTGTGAAGTTGGTGCTTTTAGTTTAGTTTGGGTGCTAGACATAGATATCTTATTTCAAGGTTGCATTGTTTTTATGCCTTTGTATGACATGAGGAGAGTTGTCTAGGCACCTACTTAGTTAGGGACCAGACTTAAACCATTAATTGACACAAGTTTTCTACATTAATGATGTGACCAATTTGTACGTAGTAAAGGTAATCTTAGAGGAGGAGGGTTTCATTAATATTAGTCATTTTAGTATGTGTGTTATAATTCATGTTGATTTCAATGAGAAGCTTACTAAAGTAGTAGTGAAATAAGAACTTAGGGCTTGTATCATGCAACTCTTGGTGAAGGTAAAGGATGGAGATATGAAGGAAGTTGACCTTTTTTAACAAAAATTCAAGGTATGTGGTAAGTTAAAAATGACATCAATCCTTAAATTCTTTGATTAAAGTTTTGTAATACAAATACATGAAGAGGTGCACGAGTTGAGGATGGATGATAAAATATTGGAGGAGTTATGTCAAGACTTGCATATGATAATGAGACATATGGTGATAACTTTTCACAATAATACCTTGGAATTGTCTAGTGGGTTCACGATTCCCCTATTGGAGAGTGGTTTGTTGATCAAGGCTATGTGACAAACAAAGATGATTTGATCAAGGCTATGTGGCAAACAAAGATCATTAAAGGCATCAAGGTACATGGAGTGGTGCCCACTTTTGATATTTTTTTTATCTTATTGGAGGTGGTATTAATTTTAAGAGATATTTAATGTGTGGTTGTGTCTTATAACATGGAAGACAAATCCTTTGGACAACAATAGTGCTAAGATTCCCTTTTAGTATATTGTTTAAAATGATGCTTTTTTAAGTTGTGAGTCTTTAGATTACCATGTGTTGAGTGCACTTTATTTAAAGTGACAAATTTTATTTATTAATTTATTTTGTTAATAATTTTAATTTAATAGACTAATTTGATAATTGCTTATTTATTTCATGATACTTCTATTAAATATAATGATATCTTTATTTTTATAATATTTATATGCTATATATTATAATTGAATTTAAGCTTCATTTATAAAACCCCATTAATAAAAGTAAAAATAGAATATTTTACATATTGGTATGTAGATTTTTGGCTCTCTAGGACTTTCTACCACTTTTAGGGTTTTTCACCTAAAAGGAGAAAGGAAGGACCAAAGAATCTAGCTAGTTCACTCAAATTAGGAAATGTGTGATGTAATTAGAACTAAATGGAATGATATGAATGCAACTAAACTATGAAATTGAACAATTATGAATGTAAAACCTAAGATGAATGCAATGTTTCAAAACACATTGTGTAATGCAACAATGAACTAGAAATGAATGTAAAACTTAACACAAAAATAGGCAAACTAAAGAGTGCACCTGGAATGTGGAAAGAGACTGGAATGACATTTGAAATGTTGTTGATGCTGCGATTTTTTAGGCCTAGAGGGACTCATTCGCCGATGCGGTAGTCGAGTCCCAATTAACAAAACTAAGTTGGAACACTGTTTATGACAAAGGGTACCCAAAATGCATAAAACCAAAATTGACCCTGGGTGGGACTAATTCACCACCATGGAGAATGGAGTCCACTTTTGAATTTCTAAATATTCAAGGTGTATTTTGAAACCGATCTACACTTTAGCTTTACTATAGGTGTCCACTTTGAAACTCTAATTTTTGAACTTAAAATAAGTTTTTGTTGATATTTTGGCTTGTTGAATGAAGAAGACTTGAAACCTTGAAACTTGATTGAAAATGATTTCCAAGCTTCCAAGGAGTCTAATCTACAAACACACAAGAAGAAGAAAAAGCCTTGAATGTTAGGGCAGCCAAGGGGTTTGCCTTGGTCATAAAACCCCTTTTAGGCATAATTAACCAAAATGATGAAAGAAAGGGAATGAAACATGCAATAATGAAGTTTATTACCTTTTGTGATGTTTATCTTGAAATTCTACAGCAAAACATGAAAATTTTTCCCTTGAGGAAGCGAAAATGATAAAACCTAGCTTGCTGAAGATAAATGATGAATGAGTTGTAAAATGAGTTGAGAGATATGAATGAGGGAGATGAGAGATGTAAAATGAGGGATAAAAAAACTTATTTATACACACTTGTGCCTTAGTAACTTCGATGATACCTCATCATAAGAACTGACATAAAGGTAATTTTAAATAAAAACCTAAAAGAAAATTTGAATTATTTCGATTTTGGAGCCAAGAGGGACTCATTTGCCACCCATGGCGAATGGATCCCACCTTGGACTTGTAAGTGGGTGTCGAGAATTAAGTCACATTTAATGCTATTTGTTGGGTTTGCATTCAAATACACTTAATTAAGCCTTATAAAAGGCATAAAGGGGGTCAAATAAAGCATAAGAAGCTTGTGTAAATAGTGATAACAAGCCTAGAAAAGTGTGAAATTTTGTTACAAGACTTTACAACACTGTAGAATAAGACTTGGTAAGTGATAAAAAGGTAATATTTAGATGAATTATGATAAGAAGAGTCTAGAAAAGTGTAGAAATGTGTTACAACACTTCAAAACACCTTCACAAGACATCATTAAAAGAATGTGATTCGATTTGCAATGGTCTAAGACCTAGTGTGGATACATAAAATGCCTCACAACACTTGAATCAAGGCCTCATTAAATTGATTTATCATGAAATATTCCCATGTCAAGCAAAGAACTTTCACCATCCATAGGATATAAAATTAAAAAGGTAATTTATTGCTTTAGCCATAGAATATATGGGTGTATATTTTGGAATAAGATTTAATTGCCTTTGGATAATGCCAAACGGGTGAGAATGAGCAATGCCTTCATTGTGAGAGAAGTGTGGGCCCTATTGCCCCCATGGAACATGACAAAACTATGAATGTGCTTACATAGGAGGCATATTCTTTTTACTATTGTGGTAATATAGTCAACATCCTATTACATTTGTGTGATTAGTGGTTTGAATAAGTATTAGTGTGATAGAGGTGTCCCTTTTTAAAATGTCACATGTTAAAGTAACTTTTGAATTGATCTCTTGACTGTAGTATGATTAGAGGGAGAAAGATTATTGATTTAGGAGTTGGGTGGAGCATAAGAAACGGTAATCAAGCTAGATTCTGGGAAGATAGATGGTTATTGAAGGGTCCTTTAATTGCCAAAGAAAGGTTTAATAGGTGGGCGGATACCTGCAAAGCGACTTTTAGATATCAGGTCAAGGATTATTGGAGAAATGGGGGCTAGGTGAATTTGTTCCAGTTTAGCCTGGATCTTGCCCCGATTCAATCTACTTTGATGGCTGTTAGGATGAGGCCGAATCAACAAGAGGATCTTTTAGTATGGACTGCTAACCCTTCAGGTAGCTACTCTATCTCTTAGGCTGTCTCTTTGTTGTCCCTTTCTCAGGCCCCTCAACCCTTTTGGGCTAAAGCTTGGATTAAAAATCTGACTCCCAAAGTTAACATATTTTTTTGGATCCTTCTTCAGAATAAAGTCCTCACTGTTGACAATCTCTGCAAGCGTGGTTTCCAGATCCCTAACCGATGCTATCTGTGCAAAGAAGAGGTGGAAACTGCTAACCACTTGTTTCTTCATTGTCCGTATGTGGTGGCTATTTGGGGCAGGTTTATGAATCTATGGAATTTAATGTGGGTTTTTCCAAGTTCCATTGAAGACATTTTTATCCAGGGGAATGCTCCTTCTATGAATCCTTCTATTCGAAGATTATGGGCTTTTACTTTCCCTTATATAGCTTGGGGTGTGTGGAAGGAACATAATAATAGGATCTTCAGGGAAAAGGAAACATCGGAAAACACTGTGTATGAGAAGAGTTTCAGATTAATTGTGGAAAACTTCAATATCATCCCTCATCAAGAGAATTTGATGGAGGCTGTGGTTTGTTCGACCTATGATCTTAAGATGGCTAAGGATTGGAACATTAAATGTGATGTTTCAAAGGCCTCTAAACTGGCCAAAAAGGACCATGAAGGAGTGTGCTGGTGTCTTCCACCTAGAGGCTGGATAAAAGCTAACTTTGACGAGGCGGCTAAGGGTAACCCGGGTTTGGTTGGAAGTGGAGGAGTGATAAGGGACTATAATGGTAATTTTGTTGCGGTTGTGGCCATCTCCTTAGGCATCCAATCTAACCATGTAGCCGAAGCCATTTGGGATTTTTAGGTTATTGACCTTGCTAGTAGAATGAATGTTAAAAGTATTTGGTTAGAGGGTGATTCTAAAAACATCATTGAATGCATCCTAGGTAAATCCCCTCCCTCATGGACCATTAAGTGTTGGATTGAAGATGCTAGGGCACTCTTATCTAAATTTGATAAAGTGAGAGTTTCGCATGCCTTTAGGGAAGCCAATGGAGTTGCCGACTTCTTTGCCAACGAGGGGGCTAAACAAAAAGGGTATAATATGTGGCAGAGCCTTAATGAGTTGGGAGCTGACGTAAGGGCCCTAATTGAGTATGATATTACTCATGGAAAATCAACCACATTTCTTGATAATGAAGGAGAATAAGGCCAAGTATAGAGTTATCATTAGATTTGATGGGGCCGCGGTTATGAACTCTACAGGTTGTATGAATGAGAATAAGGCCAAGTATAGAGCTATCATTAGATTTGATGGGGCCACGGTTATTAACTCTACAGGTTGTATTATTTGGCACATATTATGGGTGCTTTGGCTTGGTTGCGGCTGTTTGATTCAGGGTATCAGTTCTGCAAGCAACGCTAGGAAGGCCAATGCGATAATGGGGGGAAGTAGAAAAAGAGTGGAGCTGACTAGTTTTGAAATGCATAAGCAAAACCCAAAGGTTTGGAGGTAGATTGTGCGTGGTGGGCTTCTCCCGTTCATCGAGAAGCTCCATGGTCCTAAATCAGAAGCCATTGAGTATTTTGCGAAACATTGGAGGAATGGTGAAATTGTTCTCTTTGGTAGGAAGGTCAGTGTGAACGATAACCTTATCGGGGAGGTCACTGGTCTTTTGACTGAGGGAATGAAGTTCTTCAGGGACAGGAAGTTTTCTGATGAGGCTGTCATTAGGTTTCCCAAAAAAGATAAGGAAAAGAGAGAGTTGGTTAAAATATCCAACAACTACTTTGAAATTGACACTATTAAGGCTTTATGGAGGAAGATGCTTAGGGTTATAATGGAATACATCATGCTGGATGGCAGATTTACAAGAGTTTATGGCTACCATTTTGTCCTCTTCAATCATTTTCGCCATAAGGTAAGGGCTTCCTTCCCTCACTATCTGTATTGCTCCTTGAGTAATAGCTTGGAAGACCATAGAAAGAATCCTAGTAAGTATCCGGTCATGCATACTGGACTCATCTGACTTATTTATGATCATTTTAAAATTATGCCGGCTTTGTCTAACCCTGTCTTGGCTTCGGCCTCTGAAGACTATGATACTGAGATTAGCACGTCGGAGGAAAAAGATAACTTGGACCCTGATTGGATTGAGGAAGACCCCCCCTCCCCCAAAAAGACGGGTAAGAAAACCCATCTGAGCAAGCCCTTGCTTAAAAAAGATAGCTCTGTGAAAACCCTTGTTGTCTCTGATCAGAAAGAGAGACTTAAGATTAAGGACCCCTCTGCTAAAAAACTGGTTTCTTACTCTGAGGACTCCCTGGAGGATAAAATTGATACCCCTAAAGCTAGTGAGGATTCCTACACCTCTTACCCTGCTACGGATAGAGAAGACAGATCCAGATTTCCTAGAAACCTTAACCCTGAAGACCACTACTTTAAGTCTGACCGGGAGTTTCCTGATGGTATTTTAGCCATTGCTAGAAATGGGGCTGTTGATTATTTCAGGATTATGAAATGGGCCTTTCACGAGATAAAGGACCTCAGCTTAAAGAATAGGGCTCTTACTAGTAAAGTGGAAGATTTGCAAGCTAAAGTTGCTACCCACAATTTTGCTGAGGCTGTGTGTATCGAGGATAACATGAGGGAGATGGCTGAGCGCCTTCAACAAAATATTGAGCTCACAGACAAGATGAAGAAGGATAATGAGGTTAAGGTTAAGTTCCTGGAGGGAGAAATTAGTAAAATCAAGGACACCATTAAAACTATCCT
Organism: Sequoia sempervirens; assembly: GCA_007258455.2. Classification (NCBI taxonomy): domain Eukaryota; kingdom Viridiplantae; phylum Streptophyta; class Pinopsida; order Cupressales; family Cupressaceae; genus Sequoia; species Sequoia sempervirens. Next base: position 51,547 of record VDFB02041922.1, read on the forward strand.
GGAGTAGAATCACAAAATTGCTAATCACAACGCAATTGTTATGAGCACTATGGTTGAGAAAACGGATAACTTCCGGCAAGGCTCTCTGGTGGTGGATTTGGATGCAGACAAGGAGAAAAACAGGATCGAAGATGCTGGTATCTCGAAGAGGACGAGAGCTCACCTGAAGAGAAAGGTTGTTTCTATGCCCCAAGAGATTCAGGCTCTCAAAAAGAGCACCTAGGATATGTGCAACTTTGAAGTTGAGGTTGCTGATACTTTAAAGTTCTTAGGTTAGTTCTGGTTTTGCGCTGGTTTTTGTGCTAGCCTTTGCTGGCTCCGGGCTTGTTGCTTTGGTTTCTTCTGGTCTTTTCTGTTTTGCAGCCATCCTGTTTTTTTGGGTACTATATTGCTTTATCTTTATTTAACTTGTAAACTTTGTGGTTTTGGGTCCTTGTAAAACCCGTTTTTTCCTTTATAAAAAACTATTAAATAATTCAACCTTAGGCTCTCAAACACCACCTTAGAAATAACGTTGTTGAGGACAGAATGGGTTTGAGACCAGTTTCCCGAAATAGACTTACTATAAATAGCAATTGCTAAAAATAGTAAGTACTCACCAAACATCAATTGGTACAAAACTAAATATCACTGAGATGCCCTGTGGCTTACTAAGAATAGTAAGCACTGTAAGTTGGCCACTGCTATAAATAGAAAGTCACACTGAAACATCGAAAAAACCCCACAAAAAGGACTGACACAAGCAATAAAGCTCATTGAACAACTTCCACACATTCTCAAACAAGAAACCCTACATTGCTCTGCCTGCCGAACCAGTTACTAAATATAGCACTTGCTAAAAATAGTAAGTGTGTCAGAACCAGACTAATCCGAAAGAGGACATCGAAAATGGGGACATTACAGTTCGCCCTTCCCAAAGATTGCTTGTCCTCAAGCAATGCTAGTAAAGCCCTGCAACCAACAATCTGATTCACATTGAAACCAAAAATGATCCTAGGGTCCCAAGTAAATCTAGGAGGTCTATAGTGTTGTGACCTTTTCACACATCGCCCCATTCAAATGGGGACCCCCTAATTTTTGCTCCATTCTGGTCTTTTGGCTTGGGTTTTTCCTCTCTTTGTCTCTGTCTCTGTCTCTTTTCTAATGTCTGCCTTTCGGGGATTGCGCCCATCATTGAGCTTAAACGTGAATTTGACCGAGTCTGAAAATTAGGGTTTCATTCTTCCTGGTCAATCCAAGGTCGAATAAAGTGAATTAATTGAAAATTGAGCTTAACATTGTTGTCAGCATGTTTCCGGCAGGCTCTCAACAAATTTTCATCAGATTCTGAGGTACTTACTATTTTTAGTAAGTGTGAAATTGCAGGCAATTCGTCAGCATTTTTGAGATTCCGATAGTTACACGGCATACAGAGCACATCAGGCTACTCGTGTGCAAAATTTGAGCGAAAATGTATAACTTTCATTTTAGCACCAAAATTTTCCGGACAAATTCCCTGTGGCTCATAGTGTAGTTTTACGTCCGCATATTCCTTCTCGGGTTTTTCGACCTTCGCGATATAATACGCAAGACGAGACGACAACTTCTGCATCTGCCTCCGGTACAGCTTTTAGGGTTTGTGACAAGTCAGGTTTCTTTGCATACCTGATGATTCCTTGTGGGTTTTTGAGAGCTTCGCAGCGGTATGACATGCAAATGGAGATAATCACTGTATGAACTTACTATTTTAGCAAAGGTCAGCCCCTAAGAGCTTCCCAAAGAATTCGTAATCACGAGCCGATCGCAATGCGCAGTAAAACCAAGACAAACAGAGATCATTTGATGATGCAGCAAATTAGGTTTCCAACTTCGAGATCGAAAGAAGGTAAAAGTCAAAATTTTAAAACTGGCTAAACTGATCATGTATCAAGATCCTTCGTTATTCGCCGGTAAAATTCTCAAGTCAAATGGGAGCAATTTACTATTTATGTGTAAGTCAATTTGGAAACGTTAAAATAGTAAGTCAAAGTATGCGCTGATGTCAGACAGTCACGTGGTGAGGAGCACCTCATTCACCCCAAGTCAATTTTATAAAGGAACTATCAGAAACAAGCAATTACTATTTATAGTAAACCACCTTCAGAAATGGGCTAAAAATAGCAGGTCAGCTAAAAATGGCAGTGTCGACAAGACAACAAGGTCATGAGGATGCAGTGTGTAAAATTTCAAGTCGTTTTGAGCTTCAAAGATGCAAATTCAAAGGACTTACTATAACAAAGTGTGGCATGAAAATTGATGAAACGAAGAAAAATTTTAAGTCCGAATCTCATCCTGTACCCATGGCAAAATGCGCCCAAATTGATGGAAGAAGCATGGAAGAAGTTTTGAGTGTTGAAGCTCGTCCACCACACAGGCCAAAATGCGCCCAAGCTAGAGAAAGTCAAAGAAAGTCAATGCTTTTCATCCTGCTGCCAGGGCAAAATGCGCCCACCTTGAAGCATGAGAGCTAGAAAAATTCTAAGTGTGAAGTTTCATCCTTCATCTAGGCCAAAATGCGCCCAAGGAGAAGATGGTCAATGAAAGTCAACACTTTTTATCTTGTAGGCATAGCAAAATGCGCCCAAGGGAGACTCATGGAAGTTGAAAATTTTTCTAAGTATTGAACTCGTCCTCCTCACCCCTCCAAATGCGCCCATCCTTCTCAGGGGGTGAAATGCGCCAATTCTAGAAGAAGGTCAAAGGAGTCAATGACTTTCATCCTCCTACATAGGCAAAATGCGCCCAAGGACATGCATGTGAAGACAAAAAGAGGGAGGTGAAAGGCCACAAAGGACGTGGTAAGAGTTATCCACCAGCTATGCTAAAATGCGCTCAAGAAGGAGGAGGTCAAACAAGTCAAAGATTTTTATCCTTCACCTACATGGAAATGCGACCAAATGAGGTCAAGTAAGGACAAAAAAATAGAAGTTGAAGGGTCATCCTCTTGCCTAGCTAAAATGCGCCCAAGTTGAGGTGGTAAAAGTGAATGTAAGGTGGTAAATGGGGTAAAAGATACTTCAAGGCGTGGTCAATACAAGGGTAAATCCTAGGCGTGATTTTTTTGAATTTCCTCTTCAAGTCTCAAATGCGCCCAAAGTGATATGTGTGAGGTGGTGAAGATAAAATGCTAAGGCGTGATTTTAAATTCTTCTAAGTATGATATGCGCCTAAGGTGGTGAGTAAGGAATTTCTTCTAAGGTGTTGGAGTTTTTAAGTAAAATTGCCTTTCAAGTGTGAAGTAAAATGCAAGTGGTGAGTGAAAAATAAAATGTGCTAGACACCTCCATGAATAAAATTTTCTAAGTGAAGTTGATGTTTTTCTCACTGGCAAACGAATAAAATTTTCTAAGGCAAAAATATTTTCTCCCTTAGAAAATACGCCTAGAGCTCAAGGTGGTGAAATTTTTCTTCTTGGAGCATGAGCAAAATTTCTCAGTGATGAAGTCAGAGAATGATGATAATGCAGATGGATTGATAGAATTTCTCAAGTGAGAGCAACACAGGATGATCACAGGCGAAGAATGGATTTAATTTGATAGAATAATATTTTCTAAGGTTCAAAATTTAAAAATTAAATGAACCCGTTCGTTGGGTACCCATGGATTCGAAGCATTCTGAAGAAAATTTTCTTCTGGGTACTGAACATTTGCGATGATAGATGGATTTCCAAGTCTTCCGCACTTCGCCAACACTTTTTCAGTGAATAATTTAATCAGTGCTCAAATTGTGAATTTTCCTAAGGGAAATTTTAAAATCTTCTAAGGCAAATTTGAATAAAATGTGTTTTCAAGATGAATTTCTCTGGACAACGAATTCGAAGTGGGTTGCCTAGATGATTTTGATTGAATTCTTTGATGATGAATTTTCCAGAGTTGATGAGAAGTTAAATTCGAATTCAAGTGACAGAGTTCCGGCTGGTGAATTAAAAAGATGAATTTAAATTAAATTTTTCGAAAATAAATTCAAAGATGCCAGTCAAAGTTGAACTTCTAGAAGAATAAGATTCCTGACGTCGAGATACAAGTGTCAGAAATACCAGAGAGGGAAAATTCGAATTCTTGAAGTGGAGTAGTGGAAGTTTAATGCACTGGCTAAAATTAGCTCCTTCTAGAATTCGATTTTTGGCTATAAAATGAAGAAGTTTCTCACTTCCTTTTCATAGCTGGAGAAGTCGAATTTGCTCTAAGTGAAGATTGTTGCTAAGAATAGTTGAAGCTTGAAGAGTACGAATTATTGCTAAGGCTGAAGTGTTGCAGAAAAGAAGCTGAGAGGGACGACTTGACTTGAGTTGGTTTCCAAAATCTGAAGTGGAGAAATTCGAATTTCAAAGTGGCTGCAAGTGTTGAAAAGCTCGAATATTGCTGAGGCTCTAAGAGGGGCGCACTTGCAAGTTGCTGGGGGTATTCAAATCTGCATTTGAAGAAGGACGCCTGGAGGTGAAGTTGCTGAGAATTGTCTAAAAAGTGCGAACTTGCTGGTTGCTGATTGGAGTTGCTGAAGAATAGTGAAGTCACTGAAGTTTACTTAGAAGTCTTTTCTAAGTGTTGAAGTTCGAAATCTTGTGAAGGAGAAGTTGAGGTTTGCAGAAGAACTGAATGTTGCAACTTCTCAAATTTTAAAAGTCGACTGGCAGCCCTGCAAGGTATCTTATTTATTTTATAAATTAATTCTGATGAATGTTTGTTGTGTTGCAGATGGCTGAGGCAAGGGCGACTGGCAAAGACAACAATGGTGCATCCAGACAGGCTGTGATCAAGAAGCTGAGCAAAACATTTATGCCGGAATCAAAATTTATTTCAAAGTTGGGCAAGCTGACAGACACCAACTTGGGCTCCGTCAACCTAGAGACCTTCAAGAACAGGATGTTGGGGATTGGAAATCATCGACCTTCGACCACTTCGCACAACATTGTTCGAAGCGGATTATATGCAGCTGCTGGTTTCCCGCCAGCCATTCAATGTTCGAAGCTGATGATGGAGTGCGCCAATTGCTACGACAAAGATCACAGGTCGATCATGTCACCAGATGGCCAAGTGCTAACTAATCTCACTCCTTCGGCCATTGGTGAAGCTTTCGGGATCCCGGTGCACAGAAACATGGTTTACAAATCCAGAGAACGAGCTGAGCGGATGTACGCTTCTGCTTTCGAGAGATGTACGAAGACAATTAACACTCACTGGATGAGCACTCCCAAGCCTTCTCGTACAAAGTTGCCGAAGCAGATCATAGCGGAGGACTTGAAGCAAGAATATTGTGATCTCATCATGATGCTGAGCAGAGTTGGTGGTTGCCCACAGTCCTTTATTTTTGAGCCTTGGATGTTCTACTACATCAACCTCGTGCTGGAAGGGAAGGATTACGCCAATTGGGCCGAGATGATCAGTGATAATTTGCATGAGCAGCTCCTGAGCCTCAGAAGGACAAAGACATTTTACATGAGCTCCTACATCATCTATATGTTGGCACGTATGACGAAGTACAGAGGGATCTCTTACAAAGAGCCTGTTGGTTGTGGCTCCCACCAATTCAAGATCCATGACGCTTGTCCGTAGTTGCACCTGGCAAGTACTACCCATTACAAGCGTGTCAATGATGCCTTCACCATGCATATCACGAGATTGCTTCAGGAGTGGTTACATCATAGAATCTCGAGGGTGGCCCAAGAGTTGATTGAAAGGTATGGGTGTTGGTTTATTCAGTTTCCAAGGTTTTCTTACATAAGGCTGCAAGGTTTTTCATCGTACCCATATAGGCTGCCTAAGTACCCAACGGATAGAATTTTAATGCTAGAGATATCTAGGCAATTGCTCGCCTATGATAAAATTCAAAAGAAAAAGAAGGGAGGGATTGAATTCCCAATTGTCATAGGCACCCGATGAGGTGTGTCCTTCAACAGTAAAATTTAGAGGAAGCTTTCAGAGCGAAGCCAATTTTATCATTTCCTCATACTAAGCACCCGACAAAGACTATGACCCACTGCTGGCCACCAAATAAGTAATCGCTGTAGGAGTTAACAAGAAAAATATTGAGGATTATTGGGCTGAGGACGATGAGATTAAAGTTAGGAAAGTTAAATGTCTCTTTGCTGCCAATTACTTTAATCGTGAGTGTGAAGTTGTTCCGGGTTCCGTACTGTCAGTGAATGAGGATAAGGATGGTCCATCCGGATTATGTAGCAGTAAGAGATACTCCACTTCCACTCCCAGATTGGTCAGAACCTGAGGTTGCTGATTTGGACACACTTTCTATCTCGGTCCTGACATTTACTAGAGCATGGGTTGATAGGCTTGTAAGCAGATTGAAGAGTAGGTCAATTGCTTTGTCTTTACAATTTGATGGGAGACTACAGGACACCCACCACCTGGGCAAGAAGAAACATCACACGAGGCCCAAAGTCCAAAAAAGAGCTAGTTCCCGACAGGAGGCTCGCTCACTTAACCTCCATTTAGTTGCAGCTTGCATCACCTAATGCCTATTGGAGTATTACTTTGCCTGTAAGTATATAAAGAGTTTCTGTTTGCTGATCAGAGGAATGCATTGAATCAGGTGCAGGTAGTACAGGAAAATAATCAGCCTCCACGGAGAGAATCGGTTGGCCAGAGCGTCAATGCACCTATTAGGGTTGATTAGCAGGATGATGAGGGGACTATTACTGACCCTCAGTTTCAGTAGGAGTTAGAGGCGGCTATGAATGATAATGATGATATAATCTCAGGAGACACTCAGCCACTTGAGGATGATGAGCCTATTCAGAATGATGTAGAGGTCGAGCAAGTTAGAGAGGTAGAGGCACAAGAACAACAACCCTTTGATATACAGTACGATGTGCCTGATTGGCTTAAGGATAGAATGAGAAGGAGCCCCAGTGAGGAGATTGATCCAGCAGTTGAGATGGAAGAATTTTTGAACAGGATCAGTGCACCTCCATAGAAGAAGGTATGAAATTTCAAGATCTCACCGAGATGGCTCTCGTGACTTTCACGCTGTCAGGCCTCGCTGATTGTGATCAAATGAAGCGCTGAATTGTGTTTCTACTTGATTTAGGACGCCCCACTGGTGCACAGATTGTAGAGGAGTGTGATAACTCCTACCTCGCCCTCAAAGATAGGTTATTCAAGAAGGAAGGAAAGTATAAAAGATTGAAAAGAGAACACAAGGCTTTAATTGGATATGTACAGCAGTTGTCTCATTCTCGTGGGCAAGAGATTCCAATGATAGAGCCTCCAACGGAAATACCTCGAGAATCAATCAGTGGCTTGGAGTTAGGGAAAATGGCACAGAAGTGCATATGGGTCATGTGGTTCGTGGCCGTAGACAAAAGTTTATGGAGGATCTGCTTTGCTTTCAAAGCAGCTCTGTATTTCAAGGTCATGGAGCTGATCATGCTTGGGGATGTTTCTATCTATCGAGCAAAAAGTAATTCATCTTGAGGCATTGAGGCATGTTCCGCTAAGGTCACGATTGATGGAGTGTCATCTGTGAGAATGATGTATATGACTTCTAGATGGTATTCTTCAAAGAATCACTTGGACGTGGGTTTTCGACACCGCACAAAAGTATCTCAGCCAGATACATAAGGTTAAGGGCTATCATTGATGGAGTTCAGAATACTTTTGAGGCCATATTTCCAGGCGTTGAATCCGAAGGAAGAATGTTGATAATTTGAGGGGTAGGCTGGTGCCTTTCTTTTCATGAGTGAAGACCTTGTGCGGATGATTGAAAGCTTGATCTCAAAGCACGCAGGATTCTTTAGTTGCTTGGAGAAAATCTTGTACAAGGCATGAGCATTTAGTCACAGTGTTAGAGTTTCAACTAGATTGTGTTCCACCCATTTCAGTTCAGGAAGTTGAGGCTGTACTCGGCAGGTTCGTTGAGTTTGCAGCCAGAGAGAAGGAGAACGGGAATGCACTGCTGGACGAGGATCTTCTAGAAGACTGATTGTGGGCATTTATTGCCTTTACTATTTTTGGGAGTGAGTGGGAATCTTTGTTCATTTATTACACCACTCCCCATTCTGACAGTTTTTAGGGTTAGGGCTGAGGTGGCATGATTCTAGCCACTCTATTGATTGTAACCCTAGCCGTCTTTTGGACTGGGCTAGCTATAAAAGGGGGAGTCCCCCTCATTTGTAATTCAGTAGAGATTAGAACAGGAGATTAGAATCAGAATTGAGTTAGAGCTTAGAGGCTAGAGAGTAGAGCATTGTAGACATTTTGCATATTGGAGAAGAAAGAAAGTTTTCCCTTTGAAAACTTTTGTGGAGATTGTTGTGTAACACTTTTCATGATAATAGATCTTTTCATTGATGGTGGAATTCGTCTTGTCATGAATAGCTAGCAAGGTCTCTTCTTCCTTTCGAATCCAAGTAGCTTAATTTTCATGCAAGTAGTTTACTTTGATGTGTGGTGTTTTGTTGAGGTAGCTTCTTTCATTCCATACCACTAGCGGCTTGTTGATGATAAGTTCGCCTTGCATGGTCCACTGGAAATTATCTTGAGTTTAACTTCGATTATGATTTGTATACCTATATGCGTCGTTCTGATGGTGTATGTATGCTAAATTATAATTTGAACATCTTTTGCTATCCCCTTTGAAGATTGCACCAATTTTACTAAGGCTGTCCGACGTGAGGCTAGGTGAAATTCGGTTGAAGTCTACCAAAATTGAGTTCCATACGTCTTGCATTTAGAATAGGATATAAGTTTCTTAGGCCTTATACTCCTTTACTTTCCGTACATTTCTGGTTAGCTTTAGAAAAACATACTATATTGCCAAATCATACGTACAAAATCCCCTTCGAATCATCTATCTGTTGCTAACTGCAAGAATCTTGAACAATTGTGTAAGTCCCCTTGTAAAAACACAGCAATACACATCAACCAATTGAGGGTGTTCCAAGTATTTCGGAACCTTGGAGTTGAACGTGTGATCTATCTCGCAATCTTAGCACACGGAATACTTTGATCAAGAGAGAACGGAGTAGCCTTCGGACTATTTTGTTCTGCTGTTTGGTGCGGTCACAAAAACCACGTCAACATATAGCATCAACTGCTCAAATCTCTGTCCTGCGAGGTCCCAACACATGAGTCCTCATAAAAACCTTATGTATTAAGTGTAATCAAATATTGCATAGACTTGACCAACTCCTCAAAAGAATGCCCCTTGAGAGTACCAAACTGATATGCCACAGGAGTAAACTCAAGAAAATCAACATTGACTCTCTCATCCCAAATGGTAGTTGAACTACAACACAGTGTGATTCCCGGGTTCCAAGTTAGTTTCAGAAAGGAACCACCATACTGACGCCATGCCACATTGATCATAAATGAACCAACGTGCCCAAATTGCACTCCCTTATCTTGGACCCCCAAGGAATAAAAATCATCAAAGCCCATATTGAAAAACCTGATAGGTCTGAAGTCAATGCCATGAAAAATATCCTGCCAAAACAACTCAGAGAAGACTGTGTCAACAAACTCACGATCAATCACAATCCTGGACAACATGAGAAAAATCCTGCTCAACCATAAGAAATAAACCTCGGCATGACACCTCAAGATGCCCCAAGTATGGAGTAAGTTAATCACTGCTATGTCTCTGAAATCTACCAACTAGGAAAAGCCTATGCTGATGCAAACCAAAATCATAACATCAACACTCAACCTCCAAGTGTCAAAAGAATGGTCCCAAACACACCAACACACACAGAGCATTGCAATCATTAAGACATCATCTAGAATAATGCATATCATCTCCATAAAGTAACTGCAGTGAGCATCACTCACCAGAGTGGAAACAACAAATGGGTGAACTATGTCTAGAAAGATAATCACAACCAGGTGCCCCAAAGCCTGCCCAAACTCAAAATCAGTCTGCTCATCAAAAGATCTCATCATAACCAGCAAAGGAAAGTGAGGGCAGTGGTACTCAAATTGAAATCCCACTTAAAACATAGGAGAGATGAGTATGGAGGTAGCAATAGAATCATCACCAAGGATCAAATCATCACTGCCATCCAAGCTCAACCATGGGCTACTCAACTGCTGAACCAAAGAAACCATCCAACTCATTTGCGGATCCAAAACCAAAGTCATGTACCAGCTGATTGGAAAGTGGTCAGTGGTACTAATACAGGAACTTGATTCGCTACTCCAATCCTAAGACAACTCTTTATGACTGGAAACTGCACCTGAGTCCCAAATCTTACTAATTTCGCCCAAAGCAATGCTACAACTAGGAGTAATCCCATCATCCAACTCAAAAAGCGGATTGTCATATGGCATATCAACATCTACTTTAAACAAAGGATTATCAATAAACTGAAGGCTATCCTCAACTCCTGAATCAAACCAATCCTTTTGCTGATCCGAACTCTTATTTTCTGAGTTTTTTGGACAATGTGCAAGATCATACTCCTCCTGGATGAAATCAAGCTCCATCATTACCTGTTTGATCTCCTTTGCGCTTTCTCTACCTTCCTTCTCCTTAAACTGTTGAGTCTCATAGAGCTGATCGTCCGCTTCATGAAGGGCCTTTTGGACACTTTCCAAAGCAAGCCTTGTGGAATTAAGCTTGATGGTGAGCTCACTAACCTCTTCCTTTAACTGCTTAGACATAGACAGAGTTTCATCTGCAAACTTGGTGGCTATATCTCTATCATGCATCATGTGTAAGTAAGCTATTTTAAATTCTTCCATGGAGCTCTTCATTGTATGTAAGGCAAAAAATGAGATATTAAGCTCACTTTGTCCCATTGATGCATTTCGAATTAAGTTTTTCACATGCATATGTTTGCTGTCCAAACTAGATAAAATGTGCACCTCATTTTCGGCGGATACCAAGAGTTGTCTTTTCCAATCATGATCAAGCAAAAATGATGAACTACTGTTATGTGGCATGTAAAAATCAGAAATCAATTCACACTTGTCATCAAAGTTTCCATGACTGTCCCAAATTTCATGTGCCTCTTCTTCATCACTAGGCTTCCGATCAAAATTAGCTCCAAGCAAAAACATTTCTGATTTGCCTTCGAGATTATGCCCCTCAAAATCAATTCCCTCTAAGGCTTCCTCTTTACATTCTTGATGCTCTAAGGTTGGAACAGTAGCTTGGTCAGAAGAAGATTCATCCCAAACTGATTCTTCATCATACTTTGGTCCCCAAACACTTGGATCCCATTGCCCAATAAGCTAATGTTTTCTTTTTGAATGAGTATGCTCAATGTATATCCCCTGAGTGGTTGCCTCCCAAATCACCTGAGACTCTTCCTTATCATTCCCAATAGTGGACTGTGAATCCAAATCAACCAAGCCACAAGGTCTCTGCTCAAAATTAGCTTCCTGCAATGTGAAATCAGATTCCTTTTCAAGATTGAAAACATCACTATCGATGCCATCCTCTATGCATGGCTCCCAGAATGTAGTAAGGACATCATTACAAACCAAAGGAAATTCATCTTGAAGTGGATCTTTATCATACTTTGGTGCCAACACACCTGGATCCCATATGTAGAAAGGCTGATTGCTTTGATCAAAGAATAAGTGCTCATTGTGCTCTTCATGAATAGTTATCTTTCTGAATAAGTCACTCCCCAACTCATTAGGATTGAAGTCATCATAAGCATCTCTCTCCATAGGCTTCGTTTGGAAGTCAAACCAAATGCTACTTGTGTCATTATTACCAACATAAGGTAAAGAGTCATCATTATTAGCTGATTTGAAGACATTATCCCTTTTGTTTTCAAAATTCCCATCATCTAAAGGTGTCTCAACTTCATTGGATAGCTCTAAGGGTGTATATAAGGCTGCTGTTTTGACAATTCTTTCATGCACAAACTCAACCACAACAGTTGCATGCATGTCCAAAGAGTCATCCCGAGGCTCTGTCTCACATTCATCAAATCAATCATTTCATCTGAATTTTATGCTATGAACTTCTCTTCAACCACCTGCTCTTCATTGAATAAGTATGGCTCCAACTTTTCCACCTCCTTAAAATGAAGTTCTGGTTCCTTCTAGTCAAACCTCTGTTACAAAACAAATGGTAAAACATTTAATGTAATAACAAAGGAGACGAAGGCTCCTTTATTAGATTTACAAAGACAAAGTTTCTAAAAGAAACAAACGATATCTAAAGACGAAATTAGAAACTATCTAACCTAAATAAGATGACCATTAAAGTAACATTACATTATTCTAATACCCTCCCTTAATGGTCATCGTTCTAACTACCCACAGAAACAAAGAAGGCTGCCCCCTTCTCTTCAGAATGTTTTGCCACAAAAGACAAGAGCCTTCCACTGACTCTGCCATTTGAGATGAGTCTGCCACCAACCCTCCCAGAAACTACAAAACTTCTGGAAACAACCAAAACTGATCACAAAACATCCAACTTGATGTTGGGTAACAAAGCTGTCCCTCCTTGTAGCCAGAGACACCGAAAACAACTCCACAAACTGAACCCACGATTTTGAGGAAAAAATCGCAAAACCTTGAAACTTTTGCAGATGAGCACGATGCCCCAGAATAGATTGCAAGAAACCATGATTTTTGAGGACAAAACTGCAAAACCCTGAAATTGAAGTTTACAAAGCATCATTTTTTCAAAAAAAAGGGTAAAAACCCACAAAGGAATCCCACACAACTTTGCGAATTACAGAACCTAGTACAAAATCCGAGACACGGATCAACATACAAAACATCATTTTTAAGGAAAAACGGTAAAACCTTTCTAGAAACCAGAGAGCCCTCCCAAATTGCGAAAACCTTGACAGGAGCAAACCCTTAATTTTTGAGGAAAAAATTATAAACCCTCCCATGATTTTTTCAGCCAAAAAAATCATAAAAACTCTCTCAGAATTTTTTTCAGGAAAAAAGTATTAAAAACCCTCCCATAATTTTTGAAGGCAAAAATAGAAAACCCACCAAGTATGTTTAAGGGACAAAATATTAAAACCCCAAAGATGATTTTTATTTTTTAAGGAAAAAAATATTAAAACCCACAAATGACTTTTTTTTTCAAGAAAAAATCATTTAAAAACTCCACCAAAAACGAAATGCGATTTTTTGCAAATCGCCCAGAAAACTTCAAAACCCTTGCTCATTTTTAAGGATGCCTAGCAACAATGAAAAAACTGCCCAAAAATTCGCACCATTGAGCTTAGAAACGCGGGTGAGCAGGGAGAGAACAAAATCCGTCGCTGTTGGATGTCTTAAATCTGCCAAAAACAAATGCGTTTTTTTTTAAAAAATGCCCAGACCATTCGTGCTGCAAAAAACTTCAAAAATGTGCAGAAAAATTGCCAAAACTGAGGCTTAGGAGGTCGCGCGCGCACACAAAACGACCACAAAGAACTAAAAATTGTGGCAAAACGCGTCCACTAGGGCCGCCCAACACAGGTTGCGATTTTTTTTTTTGTATTATTCACAAGCTTCTCAAAAGACACACGATTTGCAGCAAACATCCAGAAAGAAACGCCTAGAGAAGGGTTTCTTATCGCGCGCCAGAAAGGAGAAGAGATTTGCACAGAAAATAACCTTCAAATTTGTGCCCAAAAAAACTTCGAACTTGTTTCCTCAGAACTAGCGAATATTTCCTCAGAAAAGCCCTCAAAATTTTTGCAGAAATCGGCTTCAAAATTTCTTCGATCACCACGAAAGCCAGAACACAAAACCCGCGTGAAAGAAATTCTAAAACAATCCTCAAAATCCTGAGCCGTCCCGTGAGGGAGACTTAGATCCGTTCTGATACCATGTTACAAAACAAATGGTAAAATATTCAATGTATTAACAAAGGAGACGAAGGCTCGTTAAATAGATTTACGAAGACAAAGTTTCTAAAAGAAACAAATGATAACTGAAGACAAAATTAGAAACTATCTAACCTAACTAAGATGACCATTAAAGTAACATTACATTATTCTACTAAGCTCTCTATGCGTCTCTTAGTAAACTCCGTCTAAGATGTAATCTGAGCATGCCCCATTATGATCATCCCATGATGCCACCACTTATGTGCAACTCCATCAAGGTGTATAGTAGCATATTTTATGGATTCTTCTTCAGGCATGGGGTTTTGATTGAAGTATGTATCTACCCTATGAACCCATGCTCTCTTTGAAATCTCATTGGACCCATCAAAATAAGGAATGCTAGGTTTTCCATCTTTCCTTCGTAAGTCATTATGATGTTCTCTATTGCCCCTGTTGGGCGTATGACTCATCTTGAGGTCTATATAATCCCGAAGTGATATGTCCTATTGAAAACCAGGGCTTGCATCCAACCAATCCTGTCTAAATTGACCTTGCAACTCAACTAAGGTAAGCTCTTGATTGGGTTGTGCTTCTACTCTTGGTGGAAATATAGGCATATGAGGCCTAGCCATGACTGCCCTGTTGTTTTGAATGGCTGCCCCAAGCTGACCTGCATCATTTCCTTGCCCCAAACTGTCTAATATTTGTACCAACTGTGGGAGTTGTTGATTGGTCTCTTGAGCACGTTGGGCTGCTCTTTCTTGACCCCTAACCATTGCATCCAAGAGTTGCATCATACAATCTTGCTTACCAATATTTCTTTCAACTTCTTCTCTTCTTTCACTCATGTTTTCTTTTTGGTTCCTTCTTTGTCGGTCACTATTGTTCATAGTTTTGTATCACACACTGACTGGCAGGATGATTAGTGCTCTAATACCACTGTGATGACTAACCCCAAATTGTTTTTTTTTTATTTGATTTCAAGTGCTTGCTGATTGTGAGTTTTCTGAGTTTGTTTGTTTGTGTTTTTCATATGCCCATTGTAGTTTTGAAACATGCCAACAAATATAACATACATATGCAGAAATAGCACAAAGAAACTAGCATGGAAATAGGAGCTTTCATTCACTTTAACTTAGAAAATCATAACAGCATTGACAGTTTTGTTTGGAGAGCAAAATACAACTCAGAATATGATTTTGAAACCTGAAATAAAGCTCCTTGGAAAACCTAAACCATTTTGGAGGAAAGAGCTGATAACTAGGTTCAGGTCCAAAAAGAATGTGCCCAGAAATTGATAAAAATCACACCAAAACTTCAAGAAATCCACTCCAAACTGAAAATATGCAAACTCACTCTAGAAACCAAACTGGAACACTTCAAAAGAACTGAAAAATCTTCATTCTCAAAGCTTGAAATTTGCAAACTGAAGCCCAAATGTGATTTTTGATTGAAACCACCCTCCTACCAACTAGGGCAGGTCTTTGCACTGTTGAAACTAGTCTTAGATATCGAGGGTTTTCGTCCTCAACTCCGATTATCAGACCTCTTGGCGAAAAACCAGCAGCATCTCTTTAAGCAGCCAAATCATCCATGAGCAAATGAGAGCCAAAAAGTGACTTTATAGAAGGTGAGAGGGAAATTAGGGCAACTTTAGGTTTTGAATCATTTTCCCTCCAAAAACCTTTTAATATTTTTGCTTTATACTTTAAAACATTATCAAATAATCCTCAAAGTGGCGTCTTGCTCATAAGGAAACTATTTGCACTTTTGTAGCCTTCTAAAACGACTTAAAGTTATCACTTAGGCACCAAGGTACTTTCTTGATGACCACTTACCCCCTCACTTAAGTTATAAAGTTATTTTATAAAATAACTTAAAGGGATTGATTAAAAGCAACTATTAAATAATTCAACCTTAGGCTCTCCAACGCCACCTTAGAAATAATGCTACTGAGGACACAATGGGCTTAAGACCAGTTTCCCAAAATAGATTTACTATAAATAACAACTACAAAAAATAGTACGTACTCACCAAACATCAACTGGTACAAAACTGAAGATCATTGAGATGCCCTATGGCTTACTAAGAATAGTAAGCACTGTAAGCTGGCCACTGCTGTAAATAGAAAGTCCCACTGAAACACCAAAAAAACCCCACAGAAAGGACTGGCACAAGCAATAAAGCTCATCAGACAACTTCCACACACTGCCCAAATAAGAAACCCTACACTGCTCTGCCTGTTGGACCAGTTACTAAATATAACACTTACTAAAAATAGTAAGTGTGTCAGAACTAGACTAATCCAAAAGGGGACATAAAAAATGGGGACATTACATGATGCATGGTTATTACTATGAATTGTCCATTTAGATTAGGTATAGTCAAAATTGGGGCTGTAGTGAGCTTCTCCTTCAAAAGTTGGAAAGCTTGCTCACACTTGTTGGTCCACTCAATCTTTCCCCTTTCTTTTGGAGTGAAGTGATTGGTGTTGCAATTCTGGAAAATCCTTCTACAAACTTTCGGTAGTTCTTGCAAGTCCCATGAAGCTTCAGACTTCAGTCACATTTTGTGGAGTAGGGCATTCCACAATTGCCTTTATCTTCTCTAGATCTACTACAATCCCTTTGGCTGAAATGACATGACCTAGATAATGCACCTTGTCCTGATAGAAGGTACACTTGGATAGCTTGCCAAAATGTTTTCTCTCCTTTAAGCATTGTAATACTATCTTCAAATGCTTGTCATGCTCTTCAATGTTCTTGGAATAAATTGAGATATCATCCAAGAATATTAGCACAAAATCATCTAAGCAATCCTTGAATACACTGTTCATTAGGTTCATGAAAGCTACGAGAGCATTAGTCAACCCGAATGGTACTATTGTGAATTCGTGGTGACCATAACGAGTCCTAAAAGCTGTCTTAGGAATGTCCTCCTCGCTAATTTTCAATTGGTGATATCCAGATCTTAGATCTATCTTGAAGAACATTGTAGCTCCTTTCATTTGGTCAAAAAGTTCATTGATTCTTGGCAGTGGGTACTTGTTTGTAATAGTGACCTTGTTTAGCATCTTGTAGTCAACGCGTAAGCGTAAGGTTCTGTTGTGACCTTTTCACACATCACCCCATTCAAAATGGGGACCCCCTAATTTTTGCTCCATTTTGGTCTTTTGGCTTTGGTTTTGTCTCTCTCTCTCTCTTTCTGTCTCTTTTTTGCTGTTAGCCTTTCCGAGGATGTGCTTGCCATTGAGCTTAAGCGTGAAATTTTGGCTAAGTTTGAGAATTAGGCTTTTGAGTCTTCCGGCCAGTTTGAAGTCAAATGAAGTGAATAAGTTGAAATCTGAGTTTGGCATTGCAGTCAGCATGCTTCTAGCAAAGTTTCATCGAATTTTGACAACTTACTATTTTTAGTAAGTGCCTAATTTGGGACATTTTTCTTAGCACTTTTGAAGTTCTGATCGTTACACTGCATCTAGAGCACATCAAGCTATTTGTTTGCAAATTTTGAGCTGAAACAGACAACTTTCTATTTTTAGCAAGTTCACCTTCAGGAGCTGATTTTAGGGTTTACATGCAAAGTTTTTCAATGCATGTCTGGAGAATATTTCTGGGTTTTTTGAGACCTACGCGGTGATATAACATGCAAAGTGAGATGATAGCTTTCACCACTCATCCTTCGGAGGTTGTTTTTGGGGTTTGCATGTTGGAATTTTCTACGCATGTCTGAACATTCTTTGTGGGTTTTTCGAAAGCTTCGTAGTGGTATAACATGCAAACCAAGATCAAGACCTTTTTCAAGAGCTGTCTTCAGAGGCTATTTTTAGGGTCTGCATGCGCATGTCAGGTTATTCTTTATGGGTTTTTCAAGAGCTACGCAATGATGTGACATGCAAGTAGAGTTGATCACTTTTTCAGAGACTTACTATTTTTAGCAGGATCATTCCGGCAACTACCCAGCACCTCAGTATCACAAACAGAGCAAAGTGCAATAGAAACGGGGTCAAACGAAGATTATTTGATCGACATGCAAGTCAAATTAGGGTTTCCAGCTTCGGGGCCCAAAATGAGGAGTCAAATACCAGAATTTTCGAAAACTAGTGTATCCCACTGCGATCAGTATCTTTCGAGCTATCCACTGGTGAAATTTGAAGGCAATCAGAGCACTTACTATTTATAGTAAGCCACTTCTAAAACAGGCTATAAATAGTAAGTCGGCAGCAGGCGCCAGTGTGAACAGGAAAGTCTAGCTATGAGGAGCACGTCATTCAAATTTCAAGTTGAACGGAGTTGTGGAAGTCTCAAAATCAGGTAGTTGCTATAAATAGTAAATCACCTCCAGAAACATGCTATAAATAGCAAGTCAGCTTGAGATGGTAGTGTGAATAGATCAACTTGATCATGAAGATCCTGTGGCGCGAATTTTAAATCAATCCAAGCTTCAGAGGTATGAAAATCAGAGGGCTTACTAAATATAGTAAATCAGGAGTGAGCAAGCCATGAAAATTTTTCTAAGTCTGAACAAATTCCTTCACCCCCTGTCAAATGCGCCCAAGATGAGAATGGTAGGAGGATGAAAAGGTTTCCAAGCATGAAATTCTTGCTCATACCCCAAAATGTGCCCAAGGAGAAGCTGGGAGAAGGATGGAAATTCTCTAAGTCTGAGGAAATTCTTGTAGGACCCCCTAAATGCGCCCTATCATGAAGTGAGGTTGAGAAAAATTCTAAGGCAAGTGAAAGTTCTTGCTCCTACCCCCAAATGCACCCTCATCTCAAGGTGGTGATGGAAAAAGTTTCTAAGTCATTGATAATTCTCGCTTGACCCCCTAAATGCGCCCTCATCTCAAGGTGGTGATGGAAAAAGTTTCTAAGTCATTGATAATTCCTGCTTGACCCCCAAAATGCGCCCAACTTCAGGAAGGATGAAGGAAATTCATCTAAGTAGTGGAAATTCCTCTTGGGGTCATGAAACGCGCCCATCTCCAAGATGCTAGGTGGATAAAAAAGTTTCTAAGTATGAAATCCTGCAGGGGTCCTCAAATGCTCCCAAGTCAAAAGTGGCTCTAGGAAGAAGTAACCAAGGCGTTGGCTTATTCCTGCTTGACTAGTCAAATGCGCCCATGATGGAAAGGAGTCTAGAAAAATATCTAAGTGTTGGGTTATTCCTGCAAACCCCCTCAAATGCACCCAAACATGTTGAAGGTGAAAGAGGCATCAAGAAAAATGGTTAAGTGTTGTAAATTCCTCCTTGACTTGCTAAATGCGCCCAAATGAGCTAGGAAAAGGACAAAAAGTGTTGACTTCCTCCTTGACCCCTTGAATGTGCCCAAGTGCAAGGTGAAGTTAAGAAATATTCTAAGGCGTTAATTCCTCCTCAACATTTAAAATGCGCCCAAGGATGTTAGAGGTGGTGGCTTTCTAAAACAAAAAATGTGTTAAGAATTGTTAATTCCTCCACCCTAGGTGAAATGCGCCATGGCTGGGGAATGAATGGAGAAAAATATCTTAGGAAAAATTCAAAATTTGCTCCTTGACCCCTCATATACGCCCATGTTCATAGTGATGAGGAAATTTTTTCTAAGGCATAAAATTCCACCTCTAGGAAAATATGCCTAAGTTTGATGGAGGTGATGAAATTTTCTGAGGCAAGGACGAGGTAGAGGATATGTCAGAATGTGCCGGCTTCAGGATGATGAAAATTGTTAGGGCCAAACAAGAAAAATATGCCCAGAGGTGATAAATGAAGCTAAATTTTGAGGAAAATATTTTTCTAAGGTTAAATTCAAAAATAAAATGTACCCCTTCGTTTGTAGACACATGAAATCGACGCTTTCCGAAGGGAATTTTCTTCTGGGTACTGGACATCTTGAACAAGGAATTGATTTTAAAGTCTTCCACACCTCGCCAAGGCTTTTGAGATGAAGATTTTTGATGGGAACTTGATTGATGAATTGCCTAAGGGGAAAATTTAAAAAAATTTCTAAGGCAAGAAGGGAAAAGATGTTGAAATAAAATACCTTGGATGGTGAATTTGAAGTTGAATGACTAGATGATTTCGATCAAAATTCTTCATGAAGGTGAATTTTCTCAAGCATGAGATGGATAAAATTAAACTATCAATGCCTCAGCTAGCAGAATGAATTTCTTAAAGGAGCAATTGGATTTAATATCTTCAAAAGACAATTTTAAAATGCTAAAGTAAAATACGCCTTGACTAGTGAATCTTCTTGAAATTCTAGAAGGTAAAAATATTCCAGACGCCAGATGCCAAGTGTTGCAGCTGCCTGCGGATGAAATTCAAATTCTTGCTAAACTTAGCTCCTTCTAGAATTCGACTTGGCTATATGAGCTGGGAGTTGTGTTCATTTTTCTCCACCAGCTAACAAGTTCGAGTTGAGCTCGGAAGAAGATTGCAGTGTGAGGAGAATTGAGTGTGGAGAAAGCTTAAGTTGAGTGAATAAGTTTGAAGTTGGTCGAAGTGCTGAAGTTTTATTGCTGCAGTGAATTCTCTAAGTGCTGAATGTTCGAAGTTGCTGCGAGAGGAGTTGAGGTTTGAAGTTGAGATACAGTGTTGTAGCTTCTTGTTTTCAAAAATCTGCTGACAGCCCCGATGAGATTTTAATTTTCTAAGTTAAATTGCTGATGACTATCTTTCGTTTTTCAGAATGGCTGAAGGAAGAGTGACTGGCAGAGAAAACAATGCTGAATCCAGCAAGGCGAATGCATCGAGATAGGCGGTGATCAAGAAGTTGAGCAAGTCTTTCCTGCCGGAGTCAAAATTCTCTTCGAAGCTGGGCAAGTTGGCTGATACAAACTTGGGTTCTTTCAACATGGAAGCTTTTAGAAGTCGAATAATGGGAGTTGGAGGCCATCGTCCTTCGATCACTTCACATAATATTGTCAGGAGTGGACTATATGCAGCTGCTAGTTTTCCACCAGCAATTCAGTGTCCGGAATTAATCATTGAGTGTGCTAACTGCTACAACCCTGAGCACAGGTCTATTGTCTCACCTAATGGTAGATCGTTTGCCAAACTCACGCCTGCAGCTATTGGCGAAGCCTTTGGAATTCCTTCACATGAGAAAATGATTTACAAGATGAGAGAACGTGCTGAGCGGATGTATGCTTCAACATTTGAAAGATGTGCTGATATGATTAACTCTTGTTGGATGAACAAGCCCAAGCCCACTCGCACAAAGTTGCCGAGACAAATAATTTTAGATGATCTGAAGCAGGAATAATGTGATTTGATCATGATGCTAAGTAGAGTTGGAGGATGTCCCCAGGCGTTCATCTTTGAGCGTTGGATGTTCTATTATATCAATCTTGTGCTGGAAGGCAAGGAGTTCATTAATTGGGCAGTGATGATTAGTGATAATTTGCACGAGTAGCTTCGGAGTGTGAGGAGAATGAAGACATTCTATATGGGATCATACATCATCTACATGTTGGCTCGTATGACGAAGTACAGAGGAATATCATACAAGGAGCTGATTGGATGTGGCTCTCATCAGTTCAAGATTCATGAGGCTTGTCCACAGCTGCACTTGACAAGCACATCTCATTACAAGAGAGTCAATGACGCCTTTACCATGCACATAACGAGATCACTTCAACAAAGAACTCATCATAGGATCTCGAAGGAAGCTCAAGAATTGATAGAAAGGTACAAGTGTTGGTTCATCCAATTTCCGAAGTTTACTTATATTAGGCTGCAAGGGTTCTCTTCATATCCATATAGGCTGCCTAGATACCCTACGAACAAAATGTTGATGTTAGAAATATCTAGGCAACTCATTGCCTACGATAAAATTCAGAAGAAAAAGAAGAAGGGAGGACTGGACTTTCTAGTCATAATGGGAAATTCAGACGAAGTGTGTCCTTCACTACAGGCAGCCAGGGAAGCTGAGAATGAGCTTCAGTTTTTCCACTTTTCTTATCACACAAGCAGGCAACATTATGACCCCCACAACAATATCAGATGGATACTATCAGAAGAGTTTAGGCATAAGGAAAATATTGAAGATTACTGGGCTGGTGCGTTGGATGAGGCTGAAGTTAGAAAGAGAATGTTTTCAAGACTACCTTTGAGCATGATCAGGGAGTGTGAGATTATTCTAGTACTAGATTGGGTGGACGAGGACATGAACGTTCTTCATCTAGATTATGAGGCAGTGAGGGATACACCACTCCCACTTCCAGATTGGTCGGAGCCGGAGATTGCCGATTTGGACACACTTTGCATACCAGTCTTGACATTCACCAGAGGATGGGTTGAGAGGCATGTAAACAGGCTGAAGGGTAGGTCAATTCCTCTTACAATTTGATGGGAGATCATAGGACACCAACTGCTACCAAGAAGAAACAGGTTGCTCGAGCTCCAGAGTCTCGAAAGAAAGAGCCAGTCCAGCTAGAGCCTCCAAGAATTGTGGTAGAATCACCTATGCCATTGGAGACATGTTCTCCAAGTATACAAAAGGTTTCACTATTTGCTGATCAGAGAAATACATTGAATAAGGAAAAGGAATTACATGAGGCAAATCGGCCACCCCGAAGAGAATCTATTGGCCAGAGTGTCAATGCACCCACCAGAGATAATCAGCAGGAAGAAGATGAGGAAACTGCTATAGATACACACTTCCAGCGTGAGCTGGAGGCGGCTCTAGAAGATGATACAGTTACAGGACAGGAGGCCCAAGTTTCAGGAGATACTTAGCCCATAGAAGCCAATGAACCCCGACAAGATGAAATTAGAGAAGAAGTTCGTGAAGAAGAAGCAAGGGATGAGCAACCATTTGTTATACAGCAGGTAGTACTAGATTGGCTTAGAGATATAATGGGGAGCCCCAGTGAAGAGGCTGATCCAGCAGTAGAGATGGAAGAATTCTAGAGTAGGATCAGTGCACCTCCAACAAAGAAGAGAGCTAGGAAGTTTTCGAAGATTTCAACAGATGAGGATGGCTCTCGCACCCTTCATGTGGTTGTGCCAAGGGTTGAGTGTGATCGAGATGAGGCTGTGCCAAAAAATTATGTGATCACCACCATGGAGTTAGGGCGCCCCACAGGAACACAAATAATTGAGGAGTGTGATAACTCCTACCAGGCACTCAAGGACAGATTGCTCAGGACTGAAGGCAAGTACAAGAAATTGAAGGAGCACAAGACTTTGATTGGATATGTACAACATTTGTCTCGTCCTTTTGGATAGGAGAATCCGATGATTGAGCTTCCAGCTGAGTTGTCTTGAGAATCAGTTAGTGGCTTGGAAGATTTGAGAAAGATGGCACAAGAAGTAGATAAGTGGGTTGCTGGCGTTCGTGCTGAGACAAAAAAGTTTATGGAAGATCTTGCTCATGCTTATCAACAAGCTTCCAACATTATGGCACGGATGGATGCGGTTGATCAGGCTTGGGGCGATGCTCATATCTATCAAAATAGGGTTGTTCAGCGTCTAGAGGCTTTGATGCATACTCCCTTACAAACTTTGGTTGAGGAAGGCGTGATTCAAGAAGGTGCTAGGTATGATTTCACCAACTGGTATTTTTAGTTGTCACAGGCCGAGGATTCTTTGATGTAGCACAGGCAGATTCGGCCAGAGTCAGAAAGGCCATGAGGAATATCATTGATGGGGTCCTGAACACGCTTGAGGCTATCTTTGCTAGGAGATTGACTTCTGAGGAGGTGAATGTTGATGGTTTGAGGAGTGGATTGACGCCTTTCTTTTCAAAGGTGAAGACTTTTATGCAGGATGACTTTGAGAACACTTCAACTTTCTCCAGCCTGATTCAGAATACCCAGGATGCGTTGACCGCTTGGAAGAAGTCATGCACTTGACATGGGTAGATGGTGACAGTACTTGAGTTTCAGCTTGATCATATCCCACCTATTTCAATTCAGGAAGTTGAAGCAGTATTGGCCAGGTTCATTGATTTTGCAGCCAAGGAGAAAGAAAATGGAAATGCCCTTTTGGATGATGATCTTCTAGAAGACGATGGTGGGCATTAATTGCCTATGCTATTTTGAGAGTGAGTGGAGGATCCATTGCTCTTTTATTACCCCACTCCTCTTTATGGCGGTTTTTAGGGTGAATCTTGTTTAGGGTTGAGGTGGCACAATCTGGGCCATCCAGCCGATTGTAATCTGAGCCGTCCATTGGACTAGGCCAACTATAAAAGGGGCATCCCCCCTCATTTGTAAATCATTAGATCAGATTAAAGACTAGAGCCGAGAGACTGATAGTTTTAATAGCTTAGCATATTTTGTTAGCATAGCATAGTTTGGAGGAGAAGGAAAGTTTTCCCTTGAGAACTTTGTAAGAGATTGTTGTGAAAACTATCATAATAAAGAGAGCTTTCAGTGATGGTGAATTCATCTTTTGTTATGAGCAGTTAGCAAGATTTCTTCACCCCTTCTACTTCAAGTAGTTTTGATTAGAGTAATTTTCATTTTCATGCAAGTAGATGTTACTTGTGGATTGTGGTGTTTAATCAAGGCGGCTTCGTTTTAATCCATACCACTAGCAGCTTGCTGATGACAAGTTTGCCTTGTGTGGTTAACTGGAATACTTTTCAAACTTAACTTCGATTGCGATTCACGTGTTTGTATGCGTTGTCTTGATGGTATTTGCATGTTGAGTTGTAATCTGAATACCTTTCGCTGCTCCCTTGAAGATTGCACTGACTTTGTTGAAGCTGTCCCACGCGAGGCAAGGCAAAGTCCGGTTGAAGTCCGCTGAAGTCAAGCCCTACATATCTTGCACTTAGACTAGAATTTAGATCTTCTAAAACCTTGCACTCATTTCAATTCAATACATTTATGGTTAGCATAGGAAACACGTACCTCATTGCCAAATCATTTGCATCACTCACGAAAATCCCCTTCCAATCATTAACCTGCTGTCAATTGCAAACCTCTGAACAATTGTGTAAGTCCTCTCGTGTAAACAGCAAATCACAATGAACCAACTGAGGGTATTCCATTGCATTATCGGAAGCTTGGAGTTGAACGTACGATCTCTCTCGCAATCTTAGCGTACGAAATACTTTGATCAAGAGAGAATGAAGTAGCCTTCGAATACTTTGTTCTGCTGATTGGTGCAGTCACAAAAATCACATCAATAGGTTCCATCCTTCTTCTTTACAAAAATGACTGGTGCACCCCAAGGTGACACACGAGGTCTAATGAACCCTTGCTTCATCAACTCCTATAGTTGGGTCTTCAATTCATAGAGCTCAATTGTGGTCATCCTGTAGGGAGCCTTGGACTATGGTTCAACTCTAGGTAGCAAATCAATAGAGAAGTCAAATTCCCTCTTGGGTGGCAATTCTATTAATTCTTCTAGAAACACATCCTCAAATCCTCTAAGGACAGGATAGTCATCTAGCACTGGTTTCATCATATCCATATCACAAATGTGAATGGCATACATGGAACATCCCTTCCTTTGGGCCTTCTTTAGTTGCATAGCTGAAATTTGCCTAAGTTCCAAAGGTCTCTGAAAGCCCTAAATCTCAACATGGTTCCCAAAATCGTCTAAACAACTTACAATCATATCCTTCCAATTGACTATGGACTTGTGTTTTGACAACCAATTGATCCCCGAAATTACATCATAGGATCCTAAGGGAGCCACATAAAGATTGACTTGTATCTGAAAACTAGGAAGTTCTAACTCACTGCAAGAAAGACATGAGTCTACCCTCTTTTTTGCCCGATTCCCATATTGAATCATCCATGAATTTGCCATGTGTCTTGGTCTAACTGGTAACTTGGAAATGATTTTGGGATCTACAAAGCATTTAGTCGCCCCAGTATCAATTAAAATAGAAACAGGGTGTCCATAGAGCTTACCGAAAAATTGGATGGGTGAGGCTTGATATTCTGCTTGCTTGTTATCTACAACTGCATGAATCTAGTGTTGAGGTGCTCTTTGCTAATTCTTTCCCCTCTGTCCCGTTACCCGTTGAGGGAAAACATTGGCATAATGCTCTCCGCATACAAAGCATCCATCATGAGGGGCTTTTGGTCCTTCTGGAATATCCTTCCTGTTATTGTTGTTGTAATTAGGCCTTCTATTGTTTCCGTTGTAATTCCCTTCCACTCTACCCTGAGAATTGTTGCCATGCTTCAGGATTTTGATTTGACGATTGCCGCCTCTTTGCTGGTTATTGTTCTAAAATTTCTTTTTCCCAAACCTAGTGTCTTGGTTCTTACGAAAGTTGGCCATCTGCTGAAGTTTCTGCTCTTGTTTGATGGCTTTCTTGGAAACTTCATCCATAGTCAAAGGATTATGAATGCCTATATCTGCACCTATTTGGGGCCTCAATCCCAAGATGAACTTCCAGATGCGAAAACATTCATCCATCTGGTATGCTGGAACATACTTGAGCAATTGGGTGAACTTCTCCCAGTACCGAGTCACCGTCAAGCTGGCTTGTATCAAGTTCTGAAATTCAGTCATCTTCTTATCAAAGAAGAGCTGAGGTAGCCACTTCTTACTGAAAAGTGTAAGAAAAGTATCCTAGGTGGTCTCTCCAGGCAACGACTTCTTAGTTTTCACGTTATCCCACCAGGTAGCTGCCTCTCTAGTGAGTTGATACACAACCCACATAGCCTTGGTCTCATCAGATAGATTTTTGGAGCTCAAAGTATTTTTCCATCTCAATAATCCATGCTTCCGCTCCGTCTCCGATGGTTTTTCCATCAAATTTGGGTGGAGCAATCTTCTTAAGGTCCTTACCCAATTCTTCTGCAATTCTTCCAGAGTCATGCTCTAGGTCCTCATTCCTTGGAATCCTTCCCTCTCGGTTTCCTTCGTCTCGCTCCACTTGGGTTCCTCTGACTTGTTGCTCTAAATCATCCATTCTGTTCCTTGTCTCAATCAAGAGGTTCAAGATCTGATTTTACCTATCAGGTTGATCATTGCTCTGTCCACTGTGCTCATTATTCCTATCTTGCTCATTGCTCGGTCCACTATTCCTAGTTTGTACCATGGTTACTAATCAAAAATCCTGAAACACAGAGTTACAACTTAGCGTTGTAGACAAAAGGCCCCAGTGTTAAACCTAGAGCTCTGATACTAAATGTAAGGATCGAGATGTGACATCTAGGCATTGTCTAATTATTTAATTTGCTCTTGTTATAGGAGACTTCTTCTCATCAAATTACAACTAGCTCTGATTGCAAATCTTTGAGCAGAAAATGGTGCATCCAAATGTTTAGATTAGAATTTTGCCCGAAAACACATATTTGCTCAAATTCTATGTAGAAAATTATTACCTTTTCCCTGGAGAACTCATCTTTAAATAATACCAGTCACTGCTTTCCAATCTTTGTGCAGAAAATGGTTTATTTATTTTGAAAGGCTTGGCTTAGAATTTTTCCCGAAGCCACAAAGTTTCTCAATTTCTATACAGAATTCATCTTTAAGGTGCAATTAACCATAATCCTCAAGCATTTGCAATTTTTTATTAATCAGTTGCTCAAAATTAGGCAGTAAACTAGTATTTGGTTATAAGAAACAGTGAGAAATGGTATTGATAAGGAGTGTTACGAAATTGAGCTCATGCATTATATACCAATTATATAGATAGTTAAAGAGAAAAACTACTTTGAAGGCCAACCTGCTAGCAGAGTTTCATATCAATATGATACTGTTGCAGGCAAGCAAAGATCCATGGATGCCACTTATCAAAAATAAAATGTGACATTGTGATTTCCTGTTAAGAAATTGTGCATGTAATTTAATGTTTGCTTTCTTAGACAACTCCTTAATTATTTCAGGTTGACTTGATATCAGTAGATTTCAGCCAGAAGCTTGCATATCAGTTGAAAAGTTCACTCATTAGAGCTGCAGTGCAGGTTGGTTAATTTTGGATGCCTAACTTTTTTGGCTGATTCATGAAGTACTTGTTTGTTATGTTAGGGTTACTTTTGAACTAACCAATCTTAGCATGAAATGTTTGCATAATAATAACCAGAAGCGCACAAATAAAAAAGCAGGAAATAATTTTTTTAGTCTTAGTGTAAATTTTGCTTTCTTTTTGCAGCGTGGAGTCTTTTTTGAAGTCATGTATTCGCCTTCCATTTCAAATGTATATGCTAGGAGGGAGATGTTTAAACAAGTTCAAGTAAGTATCTTACTCATTGAGTTTTTCTATGTTGATTTAAAGCTTAATCAGTAAATTAAAGTATAATCACTAAGTTATTTCTCATTGCTTACCTCATTGGAAATACAATATTGATTGAAGATACGTCATTGATAACTGACATGTTGAAGAGACTTTTGTATCCGTATTTTCTGCATCCAATTACAAATTTGGATCAAATTTAGGTGATTGTACTGGATTCATTTGAATGTTTTGTCTATACAGATGGCCAAGCTAGCTGGTAAAACTCTTATTTAGTAGAAGATCTGTAGCAAAAGTAGATGACCTTTAGCAAAGTTTCTTTTCTTATATGTACTTATATTAAGTGTTGATAACTTGATATCACTAGTAATAGTTTACGGCTGAGGATTAGTTCAGTTGTGATATCTTCAAGGCTATGTAAAAGAATCGGCCTTAATAACTTTCAATTCCTAAATACCTAGAAATGGTGGGAAGTAAACAAATCTTGTTCTTATTAAGGCTACAGATAACTGAGATGGCATGAAGAGTCATATCAACAAGTAAATAACAGCATTGTAGTCAGATTACTATGTTCATCTGTTTAAATCTGAAAATTGTTTATATCTGACCTTTGTTGTCATGCAAATACTAGCACTGAATTGCATATCACCCACGGGAGACAAATGCCTCTAATCCTCACTCTTTCAAATTTTAAACTAGCACTAGTCTTTAAATTTGTATCTGAAGACACTGTTTTAGTAACAGACTACATCTGCTCAACTTTAGGAACTGAACTTGTGTCATCCTTCTCAACTAGTTGGTTCTCTGCAACGGCCATGGAAATTAAATCAACTGAAGCTATTGCTTGACCAACAAAATTAGACATTGGATTGGTCATATTTACTACAAATTCAATAATCCTTTTCACTTCCTTAATAGTTTGTGTTTAATATCCATAGACTCTATTTGGATATACCAGTGTGTCCTGCCTCCAAACCACAATCAGTCTCAGTAGAGTGCTAGACTCCTGGATGATGTTATTTTCAGAGGTTACAACATTAGCGATTTGTATTAAATGTCCTTGAATTTTTTTTTTTTGACAGGACTAGAATCTTTACAAGCAAATCAAGCACCTCTTTCTTCTGGGTCAAGCAAAGGACGTACAGGAAGTTTATTAATTATTATCAAAATTTGTCTCAATTGTTTTTTAAAGACAGTCAATGGCATATAAAGAAACATGTACCTTTGCATGCATACAGTGAAGGAAATAACTAGTATATATATTTTGACAAGTTAACCAATAGGCTTCCACATTTCAAGAGGAAATCTTGACATCTATGTTCGCACTCTTTGCACCTCCACCCATCATTGTTTCTCTAAATTTCTAAACTCTTCAACTTGAATATTTGAAGACCATGGAGGCTTTGAACAAAGGCCATTCACCATACCATAATTCTTTATCAGCCACTTTCCTCTACACTAGAAGCTTTTCAAAAACAGGATGTATCCATTTTTAACCATTTGGAAAAAATAATATCATGGCAAAATTATAGCATAGCAATTGGCATGAAATTTTGAAAAATTACTTTTCATGGCTTGTGGGAAAGCATTTGGAGCATTAAAATTCAAAAGATGGTATTTGATAGCACTAAGTTCTTTCAGGCATATGAGTTCTATTTTCTGTAGATCCTAATCATGTGTTCCATTGTGATTATAACTTGAAGATCGTGCAAGAAAATACTTCTTACCTGGTATTCCATCCAACACTTGTGAAAGGGAACCAATCATGTATCCCAGGTTTTAGTTTCCTCTAATTTATACAAGCCCTACATTCGTTTTATTTCTTAGGGTTAACTACTCTAGGAGACACACCAATTAGGATAGTTAAAAGGACAACTAGAACTGGAGAGGAAAATTTGAAAAAGAAAGTTTTCTTACCTTACATTCAAGGTGCAATGGGATAAACTAGCAAGGGATTTGAGAAAAAAATCATACAAACTTGCTTTAAGTCTTTTAGGACCTTAAAATTTAGAAACAACTTTAGAAGAGCAAAAGACTACTGTGAGCCAATACTTAGAAAAGTCTTATATGATATATCTTACACTTATGGTACTCCCTCTGTTGGAAAGACTAGTTCATCCTTCCAAATAATAATAAAGGAACATAGAATGAACATCCAACAATACAAGTTCAAAAAAAAAGTGTCTGCCGAACATGAGAAGTGCACCAATCACTCTATCTGTACTAGAGAAGTAAAAGGTCAGAAGAATGAGGGGGTTATAGAAATAAAAATCTGACTGGACAATCAACAAAGATGATCGTTAAAAACCCAGTTAATCTTGGAAGCCCTGAACTTGGTGACTCAACTAGAAACTAAATAATCTAGGTTATTGTTTGCATTAATTAATTAGCTCATTAATTTATTACTTCATCCATATTCAGGCAATTTAAATATGAAGTTGATTCCAGAAGCCTTACACATTGGATAGATAGTTTCAAT
This sequence comes from Sequoia sempervirens, assembly GCA_007258455.2. Taxonomy (NCBI): domain Eukaryota; kingdom Viridiplantae; phylum Streptophyta; class Pinopsida; order Cupressales; family Cupressaceae; genus Sequoia; species Sequoia sempervirens. The sequence continues at coordinate 81,922 of VDFB02041922.1, forward strand.
TTCCATCTTTTTTTTGATCTCCTATCTAACTATATGAGCTTCATCTTCTTGGGATTCACTATGCACATTTTATTGCTTTGTATTGAAGATATTATGTTTACCAAATCAAGGATCTATATCTAAAGGTCCTGGCAAAGCCAAAAATATGCCTCAGTCCATTTTTATACATTCCCTATTTATCCTTAGCCCTTTTTCATTGTACAGTTCTTTTTCCATACCAAATTTGAACTTGTCATATAGCAGGAACTAGAACTAAATCTGTATGTGTATCAATTCTAGTAACTAGTTGAACATTACTTGCCACTTATCTTCTGCCACTAAATATGGTTCCTCTTGCACTTGATCTACTATGCTTATAGTTGAAAAACTTGAAATAATACATTTGCACCTTGTTGGGAGTAAATCGGACAAAAAATAAATAAAACTTTCCTTCCCTCATCTTTTTCTTACTGCCTTCTATTTGGTAACTCTAAAATTTAAGTCATCATCTTTTTATTTCTGATAAAATCAAATTATATAATAGAAGAAGGGAAATCCTCAAACATACTACTAGAAGAGGTGACAATTAACAAGATCACAAAAGAGGAAGCTAAGAATCAAGTGGAGGCTCGGTCTAACTAAAATCAAAGCAGAAGAAAAAAACCCAGAGGAACCATAAAATTAGCTTGTCAGATTGCTTATAGAATAATAGAAGTGAAGTCCTATTTGATTTCCTTCAGATCAACTTTGATTTCTTTTTACTTCTATTTTAAATAATTGATGTAGAAGGTCTTGAGGACAAAATTGTGAAGGAGCTCAACAATGTGGCCTATTTGGGGTAAGCAGTCCATAGTATCAGACTCTAGAAGGACATTCGTAGAAATTGTGAGATGCTAGAAATCTTTTCATAGATGTCTTTTTTGATCACATTTTACACGCTGAGAATTTTATGACAAGAGTCCTTACGACCATAAAGTTTCTTAATATGGCTTTCTCCTAGAATGAATACCATCTAGCTGACCCGATAAAAAATATTAATCCGATATCAACTAGTAAACATTGAAACACAAGCAACATAAAATAAATCAACAATATGAAAGAAGATCAAATCACAACAAATTTGAGAGAAGAATTTTAAAATGGGGATTCTATTTGATAGAAGCAAACCCCACTTGTATTAATGAAGATGGGACCTTGAAATTTAACAATGTTACAATTTCTTGCTACAAAAAAAGAGAGTTCCAAAATAACAAGACAACTAAGTACCACACTTGAACAAAGGGAAGAAGAATCTTTATTCTGTAGAGGTGAAAAGAGGAGTGATGCATGCAACTCCAAGCTTCTATAGTTAGCACATTGCATTAATGTGTGCTTATGTTTCAAATTTCTTCTGACAAGAGGTGAACATATGCATCTGCAAAGAAAAGGAATTATATTTTAATATTCCTTGCAAAGAACATAGTGACACCTAAGAAAGGGGTTACACTCCAATATTACTTGTAAGGAATATGGTGACACCTAAGAAAATGAATTACACTCTAAAAATTTTTTAGCTAAAAGACAAATGACGTGTAGGATAATACAAATTAATAAAAATCCTAGCTACCTCACCAAGGACAAAACCTCCTTAAATGTAAGAAAAATCCACACATAAAAGGACAAAAAGGTTGAGTGAGAATAAGTAAATCTATCCTGTCTTTAGGACTTAATAACTAGAACTCTAAAGACCAAGTAAAGATGAATTCTAACACCCCCTTTGATCTTTATTCTAGGAATACAAGGGAGAGAAAATTATTCATTTAGTGCTGAAGAGGTACGGCCAACTTAAAGGCAAATGGTTCAGCCAGTCACCTATAATTAATACTGGTACTGCTGTGAAATAAGGCAGTAAATAAAATATATCATATTTCATTCATGTCATACTGCAAATCCTTCAAACCTCAAACACAAAAAAATGTCTTTAACAAAGATTTCACAAATTTCTGAATTCCAATCGTTGAAAACCAAGTACGAAATCTGAGTGATTCCACCCATAAAGGATTTGGGTTTTCGTCCAATCCGTCAAACCCTGAGGGTTTCCGCCCTCAAGCTCCAAACTCTCCAATAACCAATTCAAAATAAAACCCAGCATGAACTGAAAAATCAGCTTCCCAAACCTTTTATTCCTTGCCTGTAACTGCTCCCCTCCTTTCTTGAAATAACATATTTACTTTTTAAATTTCTCCTTATTTCCCCACAAAGTGACTTATTTTAAATATTTAACTTTTTCCAACTTAAGTCACTTTTAATAAAATAATTGAAATAATTAATTTAAGTTGCCATTTACTTTATGTTTATTTGACAACTTAACTAATTATTTAATTATTAAATATTTTCCGCACCAAACTGAAACTGTGGAAAATACGAAAACCTGACTGGTAGCGACAATTGAAGGTGCCAAAAATACTCCAAATAACCTCAAACAACTGATAACCCTTCTGCCAATATTGATTGTCGCCAAGAAAACCAATGGCTACAATCATTGCTGACATGATCGAAAATGGGGACATTACAGTAGCACTTGAGTCTACAGCCCTCTCAAATGGTTTAGTTGTAGTAAAAGAATAAGTTCTTCTTGCTAGAGATTTTTTTTCATCTCTATTAGCTTTAGGCTTATTACCATCATTTTTTATTATTGAAATTACTTTTGATGACTTTCTTTCCATCTTGAATATCACTTAGCTTTTTAAAGTATTTTCAATCTTTATGACCATAGTTTGTAGACTCCAACTCAGCAATCCCAAAATTTCCGACTCGCCGAAAACTTGACAACTTAAAAAAATATTTAAATTTCTTAAAAAACACTTTTTTTTTTGCAAAATTCAATTTTAAAATTTATTAGATGAGTCTTTAAAATCACAAGTGTTTTCTATTGGATTGATTCTTAAATACATATGGATTACAAAATTGCATCATCATGTTGAGCAGAACACAATAGCTAGCTTCTAATGGATAACTATTATGAATTTATGATGGTTTTCTTTGAAAATCATCATCATAAATTGCATATCCAGGCAAGTAAAAATGTATAAGTTTTCACAATTTCTGTTAAATTTAATGATCAGATTTGCAATGCACAGAAAATTAATTCAAAAATCAGACACAATAACACAACAGATACCCTGGGAAAACCCTCCTCTTGAGGGAGAAAAACCCAGCAACAATATATCACTTATATATTATTCAAGAATCAACACTGTCTTGTACAAGAAGGCCGAATTCAAGGCCAAGTAAGAGCACCAACTCTAGATGCAAAGTACAGATTACAATCTGCTCTCCTTATATATCGAAATCTGCTCTTGGAAAATCTTCGACCTGCTCTTGAAGGAAATCGCAATCTGTTCTAAGATGAAATTCGCACTTGAATATAGGAATGAATCGAACTTTCCTTATGATCAAATGAGAACAATGATCTTGTATTTATACATTGCTTGTGAAATGTTGCACCTCTTCAAGAACAAGGTCGGCCACAAGGAGAATAAATTGCAACAATTAAATGAAGTGAAGCGCCTCTTCACATGATAACATATAAATTAAATAGTTGCAAACTATCATTTGATTTGATAGGTTGGAAGGAATCGTACGAAGCTGCTTTTATCATCAACACTCCCTCTCAGCTAGGGAGAGTACTTTCAGCTGCACAAGACGTATCACCTCAACGTGATGTCTACCACATTGGCTACAACCAAATGTGAAAGAAGAATATCACCTCATTGTGATATTAGATATCGCCTCAACACGATATCAACCATAATGGCTACAACCATGCTATGGTGTGTACAAGTGTTCATCACTTGCGTGATGTTGTCAACTCAACATGACTTTCATCATGGCTCTCCCAGAGGGTGAAACACAAGTACAAGATGTGTCATAGAGTCACACACATGACATCCACCATGACTCTCTCAGAGGGTGGAAACAAGGGCTTTCACCTCAAATCTTAAAGAGAAATGCATTAACAAGTGCTTGCACCTCAAATCTCTCTCAAAGACAAATGCATTAACAAGGGATTGCACCTCAAATCTCTCTCAAAGAGAAATGCATTAACAAGGGATTTCACCTTGAACTTCTCTCACGGAGAAGAACTCATTAATCAAGGGATTTCACTTCGAACTTCTCTTGCAGAGAAGAACTCATTAAAGAGGCTCATTGATACTGAGACTCTTTCTCAGTTAAGGCTGGATTCTCCACCATACCAAGCTTATCTCGAAAGTACACAAACTTGATTCTAGAGAGAGGCTTGGTGAGAATGTCTGTCGTCTGCTCATCAGTGCTGATATACCTCAACTATATAGCCTTCCGCAATACCATATCTCTAATATAGTGGTACTGGATCTCAACATGCTTGGTTTTGTCATGGAACACAAGATTGATAGATAGCTTCACGCAACTCTGATTATCACAATGAATGATAGTAGGCTACATTGATTGCCCAAATAATCCTGCAAGGAGCTTACGAAGCTACACTGCTTCCCAAGCTGCCATACAAGTTGCAACATACTCTGCCTCGACTGTACTCAATGCTACAAATGACTGCTTCCTGCTGCACCAAGATATCATAGCAGATCCAACCTGAAGAATATCTCAATCCATATCCAACTATGCCACGCAAGTATCTCAGGATATGCTTTGCTACAACAAGATTACAATCTTCTTCAGGCTTAGCAGGCTCCCTCTGAATCTTCAAGCACTTGCATCAACCTTCTGACCTCTTTGTCCAAGATTGCCTACAACACTTTTACTTAGATAAATGTTTTCCAGCGCACACCTCTGTACTTGTAGAGAGTTCAGGATAGTCCTCCTCGACCTCATCCCAGATCTCACTATTTTGAATAGGTTTGCGGAGCTACCAATGACAAATCCAGATGACAGTCTTGAGCAATTCTGATCTCAGCAGCTGAAGGGATCTTAAAAGGATTTAGCACCTAGCTTTGCAATACAGTAATCTTCACTTCTTCTCAGTGAGTTACAAAACTCCCTCTTGACCCCTACTTCAGAGATTGCAAGGAAGACTTCTGGAAGTGAACTCCCTCTAGCCATCAACTCAGTCCCATGGCTGCAAGATGTGACTTCATTCTTGATCATTTCTTTGGTCGGCATGACTTCCTCATGAGATGCCTCAAGCTTTTCATCACTAAGCAATCTCTCAACACCTTCTGCTCTTAGATCTGTCCTGGAAGCATTTTAGAGAGAGATTACTAACTGTTTATAACTATCCAAAGAAATATCAAGGCTAGAATCATACAAAGTTTACTATCTCAGGTTATAGCATGAATACATAAGAATTTATGAACAATATTGAAACATGAATAAGTAAATCAACCTATAAAAGAAATATATCAAAGAATCATAATGAAGGAATAAAGAAACTTATCTTTATTGAATTTTGATATAACTCTTTCTTCCAACTTTCACTCCTCTCGAGAGTGCTAAACTCAACACAACAAAAGACAATCTGAACAATTGCAAATTTCTTGAATGCATTATGCAGTTAGCAAGTAGAACCAACTCTCTCCAAGAGTCAAGGCTCTAACACAGTTCATACATTAGAGAATGATATTGATGTGATCAACCCATCACAATGAAAATGTAATTCTCTTTTTTTTTTTTCATCTCAAAGTCACACTCAGAGATCTACATAATTAGCATGAAACAACTCACAATGAATAATTTGAAATCTTTAAAGGATCTTTATGCTAGAGAGCACAATTCAAGAGAAATTACAATCTCTCTATACTAATCACACAAGATCCAAATAAATGAAATAACTTAGCAAACAAAGAATACTTATCTCCTGATGGATGCAAATACTGGACACAATAAGACACGCTGCTCATGCGCACAGATCAGCACACAACCTTCACGGCTTGAACACAGGCCCATGACTTAGAATAGAAATTCCCTAGAATCCTTCTGAGGGGAGATCTCATCCACATCCGCAAATGAAGCATGCTGATTAGGCCTGGTTGGGCAATCCTTTGCATAGTGACCAAACTTGTCACAACGAAAACATTGGAATTTAGAGAGGTCCCACTTCTTTTTGAATGCGGGAGCACCATCAGCTCCTTTATCTCTATTCCTCTTGAAATACCCTTTCTTTCCATCTTTCCCTTTCTTCTTCGAGGATTGAGCGGAAAGAACATGAATGTCTTCATCTGTAGGGCTTCGACCAATACCTCTTGCAGCCAACCTAGACTCTTCTTGAATGCAATCCGCCCTCAAACGATCAAACTTGGGAAGTTTAGATCTTGCACTGATTCCTTGAATGAAAGACTCCCAAGATGAAGGAAGACCATTGAGGGCAAGCATGGTTAGATCCTTGTCATCAACAAAATGACCAATGGTAGAGAGCTGATCTCTCAATTTGGAAATCTTCATGAAGTAAGCGGTGATAGATTCTCCTTCCGCCATCTTCACATGATGGAGTTGTTGCTTCAGTGCAAGTGTACGGCTTGTGTTGTTGATTTCGTACATCTCCTCCAAGGTTTTAAACATCTCCCTTGCCGTCTTCAACTTGGAGACAATAGGAACAATATGATCCTTCACGGAATCAACTAACATCTTCTTCGCCTTAGTATCTTTCTTCTTCCATTTAACTTTCTCTTCCTCATCCGTAGGCTCGAGGACTTTGCTCTCCACGAACTCCGCCAATTCATTTTCCTCCAAGGTGAGCATAATTCTGTATCTCCAAGATGTGAAGTTTCTTTCTCCCTTAAGTCTGTCCTCGATCTTGAGACCGTTCACCATCTTGATGAAGAGATAGAAGTAATCAATGATGAGAAAGAGAATAAGGAGTATCGCTGTAATACAGAATCTGATCAAGATCTTCTTCAAACCCGCTTTGATACTATGTTAAATTTAATGATCAGATTTGCAATGCACAGAAAATTAATTCAAAAATCAGACACAATAACACAACAAATACCCTGGGAAAAACCCTCCTCTTGAGGGAGAAAAACCCAACAACAATATATCACTTATATATTATTCAAGAATCAACACTGTCTTGTACAAGAAGGCCGAATTCAAGGTCAAGTAAGAGCATCAACTCTAGATTCAAAGTACAGATTACAATTTGCTCTCCTTATATATCGAAATCTGCTCTTGGAAAATCTTCGACCTGCTCTTGAAGGAAATTCGCTCTTGAAGGAAATCACAATCTGCTCTAAGATGAAATTTGCACTTGAATATAGGAATGAATTGAACTTTCTTGATGATCAAATGAGAACAAATGATCTTGTATTTATACATTGCTTGTCAAAGGTCGCACCACTTCAAGAACAAGGTTCGCCACAAGGAGAATAAATTACAAATTAAATAATTTACTTATCAAGTCGGCCAAGACATGATAAACAATTAAATGAAGTGAAGCGCCTCTTCACATGACAACATATAAATTAAATGGTTGCAAACTATCATTTGATTTGATAGGCTGGAAGGAATCATATGAAGCTGCTTTTATCATCAACAATTTCCTCTTCCCTATTCTAGTGGAAAATTTGGTGGTGGAGGGTATGGTCCTCACACTTAGTTGTGGCTCTTTGCTTGGCCTATAAGACTGTGCCTAAGCTCCGCATTATTGCTAGATGGCAATGACTCCTCTGCCACATCAATGTCATTCAATGATAATCAAATCTTCCCTACTTCTATTGCAAACACATCTTCCATAGCTTGCCTTTTGAAATCAAAATTTTTATCCTCTATAAACAAGGAGAGCTCATCATCTTGCACGGTCCAGTCACTCCAGGGATCAATCTCATCCAAATCAATAGGCAGATTGATTTGTCCTTGTTGGCGTAACAACTAAGACCTCTGGAGTGCAAGTTGGTATGGATAACTATGCACACTACGCAATGAGTGCTCTTCAAATTAGGAGGGGAAGCTCCCTCATTGTGCTGACAAAAGTATTTGAAAAGGGAAAAGTAAACTAAACTATATCCTGTCTTTTTGTCTTAGTTGTAAGAGGCACAAGGTTTAAGGAAAACTCTATACGTTGCAGCTAAGTATTTTTTGGTTTCGCAACACCTAACTACAACACTCAAAACTAAGTAACTTAACTATCCAATCCCTTCAAGAATTCAGAGCATGAGGAAATGGACCAGTAATGACTATTTGACGATAAGCCTGGTACGGACTCACAATGTGAAGGCAAGGTGGCACAACTATCTGCTTGTCTGAATAAGCTTATTGGAAATAACAATATACGATAAACTGAGTACAGATTCTCAACTTGAAGGCAAGGTGGCACAACTATCAGCTCAATCTGAATAAGTTTATTATTCACACACATCACACGATAACCAAGAACAGATTCTCAACTTGAAGGCAAGGTGGCACATCTATTAGTTCAATCTGAACGAGTTTATTGAACACATAACATAAAGGATAGCCAACTAGGATAATAAATTGCATATGTGAGACACGCATACAATCTACGATCAAACTAGCCACTATATCTAACTAAAGCAAGAATTCACCATCATAATTGCATGAAACCCAAGTGGCATAACAATTCATCACAATAGTAAATACTCATGAACAGATACAAAACGAGCAATATTACAGGCAAGGTAGGCACAACATATATTTCTCTCTCGTGCAAAAGTTCTTGAACAGATACAATAGCGATACTATAGGCAAGGTGGGCACAACATGTATGCTATCACACAAAAGTTATGTACAAATGAGCAAAAGCTCTTATTTATAGACATCAAAAGGTGTAGGGAACCCTAAAATCACCTTAAGTCAACTACAGTCTTGCAATGCATGCAAGATTTATTGCTAAACCCTAATAAAGTAAACTATATAGTTAACTGGAAGGCTACCATCAGTTAACCGAAAACCCTAATCTATGTGGACCATGTGCAAGCATGCACATCCTTATTGAAAGCATGTTAACTGGAACACTACCATCAGTTAACGTAAACCCTAAATACAACTCCAAGTAAATAAAGCTGATCTCAAAATAGATATGCATGAGATGAGACAACGAGTTAACTTGAAAAGATAACACCAAGTTTAACTCCTGTGTGTAATGTCTATTTTGAGAGGTGGGAACTGAATTCTATTGATCGTGTCTCGAGCAACCAATCCCTTAACGAGATTGTTAACTGCATCACTGTCTGGAGCTCTGATACTTTGTCGAAGAATGCTATGCCTGCGTAGCATGTCCTAACCAGCTGTGATTTGGGACTGAAGTTTACCTCTGCTCCTTGTTGCTTCATCGAACAACGTTGACATGACTGTAAGCTGATTAATCTTATAGCCAATGGTCTCCCCACTGAAAATAGTATGAATGAGTGCTTGGAGCTCTGACTGAACATTAGTAAGCTCAACATATGCACCACTCTCAATTTGATACTGGCACGGTAAGCGAGAAACTAAGGTTCTCACAAACCGGAGTGCACTAGTAACGTGCTCTCTACTCTCAGCCAACTCTGACGTGATAGTCTCTTCTATCTTTTCCTTGAAAACCAACTGTGTTTTCGAAGAGTAGATAGCTTCTTTATCCTCTGCATCTGTGACTGATTCATATGGCATACTCAGGTGAGCAATCATAATCTCGTCCCGAGGTCTATTAATCGCCATGTCTCGCTCCTCATCCTGGAGACACAGACGGAGCTCTCGTGCATTGTACCGCAACTAATATAGCTTTGTAAGCATAAAACGGCCTCTAGCGACGAACTCCTCCCATTCTTCCAAACGCTTGCCGTATGCAACTAAATGATTAAGTTGGCCTTGTTATGTTGGAGGCTCAAGCATCGGCGGGAGTGTGGCAGTAACATTTGACCTGTGTACAAGGCTAGAAATGTACTGACGAAGTTGTCTGATTTTAGCTTTGAGGGCTGCCTTATCTTCTCCGTCTTTCAACATTCTATCTCTGGCACTGTCTGTAGCAACCTGTAGGAGATCAACCTGAGTCTGGCGTGTGCTACGACCAAGGTTGACTGTGATAACCTCGAAGTCCTGAGATTCCAACTCGTCCAAGCTCTTCCCTTGTGGAGGTATAGCAGTCTTGACGACGATCTCCATGTTAGTATTCCTCTCCACGTGAACCATGTTCTTGATCCTCTTGTCTGGCACATCTTGGTAAACCTGATCAAAATCTGAATGATAAAGGACATAGGATGGCTGCCTCCTCTGCCTTCCTAGTTGAGGTTCAATCCAAGACTGGTCTCGGCTAATGCTACTGGAAGGATCTGTACTAGCAATAGGAGGTTGTGACAAAAGTAAATATGTAGAAGAACTGCTGCGAGATGGGGAGTCTAAATCCAATTCAATATGAATTGGGATTGGTGACTACTCCAAAACTAGTATAGGAACTTGAGGCTGAACCTCAGGCACTGGCAGACTCTAAACTGGCTCTGTGACAGGCTGTCTGACAGGGTCTGTGTGTGTATCAATAGCAAGCGCCTTGCCTTTTGAATTGTTTGGCGCTTGACCTTTCCTGAGAGGGTTACTCCTCTTCTTTTGTTTAGGTTTTGATGACGAACGTAGCGAAGGATCCACCACTGGCGGCTTCGGTCGAGGCACACTTACCCTCCTGGTCTTCTTGCTGTCGAGGTAAAGTATACGGTTCTGAATAACTCTCCTTGACCTCTCCTTTATTGTTGTGTATTCCTTGGCGTACCATTCAACTGCTGGCAGTGGCTGTGTGTCAACCTGCTCTCTGAAAAACTGAGGACGAATTTCTCCCTCATCATCTGATAAACCTCCCACATGTTTTGACAAGAAAACAAAAATCTGTGAGAGAGAATTGTCCATAGCTACGTCTGCGAACCTCGAAGTCATCCACGCAATTTGCCCAATAGTCTTCCATGGAAGGCTTATGATATGCGCGACCACCGAGGCGAGCTGTGTAATGCCCCAAGGATCATAGGCACGTACCTCAACAAGATACTTGAGATAATACCTCTTGAGCTCCTGTCCTGCAGCTTTGGCATCAACTGCCATCTTGCACCAATATATTCCAAACTGAAAAGGCAAATTCGCAGCTGGTCTATGCTTGCGACGTAAATGACGATGAACATCATGCAACTGCCTCAGGAACTCCATAAAAACCGTTCTCTCCGAAGGATAACGTGGAAGCATGGCTGGATTTCTTGTAAATCCATATACTCGGATATAAGTGTATGTTGGGAATTGAATAAACCAATCCGCCCAACCATCCATTGTTCTAGCAACTGCCGAGATACAAATGTGCAACTCTCGGTCCAAGTTTCTCATTGTATAAGTCGGGAAAGCCTTGTGAAAACGCTTGAAATGACGTTCAGCCTTAGTGAACTCAAGCTGATCGTAATAATGATAGACTTTTGAAACATTGAGAATGCCCATGGTGTTTAATCTTCGGAACTGACCTTGATAAGCAATCAAGTACACGAGATAAGAACACATGTGAAACTCATGAGCAACTAGGAAACCGGTGATCTGCTTGTGGATAACGTCGTTGATGAAGGATGCCTAGTCATAATGCTCCTGCCCAAATATGATGCGGCCAATGATGTAATACATCCAAGGCTGGAAAATATTTGCATGTGAATGATCTGAGACATGATTCAAGAGTGTAATTAGAATCGAGTAATCATCCTTTTACTCACCACGACCCACATTGTTTGGCAATTTGTTCTTCGCTTGCTTTAACCATCTTTCTGCCATTTTACTTTGGCACTTGTCCACATCAGCATTGAATGCATGCTCACACTGCTCCATAGAAATAACCAGACTGTTCGGGTGCTGAGGAATACCAAAACTTCTTTCAATATCTAAAGGCTTGAGACTGCAAATAGGTCGTCCATCTACTGACACTATCTCACGAGTAGCAGAGTTATAATGCTTAATACAAGATATCACGAACTCAATACAATGAACGGAGATAGGTATGGAAGTGGCCTCTAATAACCCGGACTGCTGAATGTTCTGAATAATCAAATCTTTGATTTTGACTGGATCTAGGACTGCCTTTGGCAGCAACCTATGGAGATCCGTCTCAATTGTCCCGATGAAGTCGTGAGTAAGGATTGATTTGGTCCTGTATTCGAGCTGAGTGTACTAAATTTTGAAAAACTCGACTGTTGATTGTGAACTCGACTATGTTCTGACAAGATCTTTGGAAAGCTAAAAATAGCCTGCTAAGGCTAAAAATATCCTATTGAAGAGTTATTTTCGGCAAAAAATCTGAGATATGGGTTTTGTCCAGAAAAAAGATTTTAAGACAACCCAGAACGTCAGAAATGCGAAAATATGACTTCTCGACCATGCAAAGAATTTTCAGTTGAAAAAATTAGAAACTCGAGAACTGATGCTCTGGAGTTAAAAATTCCTAAAAATTCAAGCACATGAATTTAATTTGAGGAAGTTATATAGAAACGATCTAGATGATCAAACTTGCCAAAATTTGCCAACTTCAGGAACATGCAAATTGAATTTTGGGAGAAATTTGAGAATAAAAGAGGAGAAAGACGTTTTTTCTATGTTGTTCTGTGAAAATCGCCTCATGTTCTTCAAATTTGTTGATGATTGTGAACTTGAACCTGCAAAAAGAATTGTTTGATGCAATCGCCACTGAAGACTGATGATAAATTCGCCCAAGTTGTGAGAATTTTCCTTTGCTGGGAGTCATCACTGCAAAATCCATCATTTAACACCTCAAAGAATTAGGCGCCCTTTATTAAATTGATTTTCAAGTGTCAGACTTAAAGTCATTTCTCCAAACTGCCATCTGACGCTTCAAACAACTGCTGATGATGAACGGTGAACCCTACTGACTGGATGATAGGCTCACTGCATGACTAGAGGTATTCCGCATCCAACAAATATACGCAAGACACCTGAAAGCTGCATTAGGGACCCCAAAAGTAAGGGCGCCCTTGGCTTGAAAAGGCTCAAAGAGCATTTTGACAAAAGTACAACTCTCAACTAGATGCCCTACTTCGACCTCTGATATCGAGAGCTGTGGTAGCCTGATTCGCGCACTGTTTGTATGAATGTGTAGCCAGAAGGACCTACGAGAGATGTCTCTGGAGGTGACGAAGCAAGAAAACTGCTTCTAAGACCTTAAAAAGAAAGGCGCCTTTCCCAAGATGGAATAGACGACCAGACGGCTATTTTTTGAGCTGTCTTCGTTTTTTAGTATTTTGCAAAGACCTCGCACGTACGAGCGTTTTCTAAATCCCGGAGGCTGACAGCTGGGCTTGTTGGATAGCTAGAGCAATTGCGCACAAGTCCCGTGAAGACTTCGAGAGCAAACAACTCCATCTGACAGGTCTAAAGGCTAGGCGCCCCTGGCCTACAGAGGCTATATTGAATATTTCATGTTTCTCCACCCTCTGATTTACATGCCTGGTAAAATCTCTGCCATGATCTTTCAGAATATCGGATTGATAGGCTGGTTGGTGCGTTGTGAAACAAGACTAGAGTAGCACAGATGTCAGGAAGAGCTCATCTGCAAACTCATCCATCTTAGGGGTCATTTTGGAGGGCGCCCCTGAGCTACAGGGGCGTGATTTCACCATTTGGGAAATTTTTGTGATATGAACTCTCTTCGTAATCTCATCTTTTGAAGTTGACTGCCGGAGCTTTGGGACTCAAATGACTGCATTCGTTAGCTCGTCGAATAGGCAGACTAGTCGTGAAGAGATCAAATGTATCAACAATCAGAAATACCAAGATCTAACCCCTCTTTAAGAAGTGCGCCCTTGAGCTACAGGGGCGCAAAAGTTGAAAAATGACAAGCTTCTGCAATCTGTAACCTCTGGAATCTTCAACTTTTGATGTCAGTGACCCTTGATGAAAAGTGTCCTCCACATGCTTGACTGTGAAACGCATCCAACAACTTCTGCTGCTAGTCTCTACTGACGCATAGAAGAAAAGTTACGTCAAGGCCACACTTGTACAAAATGTTGTTAACAAGCACAAAATTCTGTGCTTTCAATTTTAGTGTTCTTTTCTGCTGTTTGTCCATGTGACGTGGACATCCTCCATATGCTAAATAATACCATAGAGGTGTGTACCATTCTTCCGCAGAATCAACCAATAGGACCAAAGGAAGGTCCTCTTCAATTTCTTGCTTTGAACCAATTCCACCATTGCTCTGGAATTTACGATCTCTGTCCTCTACCAATAACCGACAAAGACCTTGCCCGCGAACAAGCTTGGTTGGCTTAATCTCTAGATCATATTCTTGAACTTTCGCGATCCAATTCTCTCTTTTTGTACCCATCTCCTGTTGGGTAAGCACACTTTTGACTGCTGGATCGGTGACATACACCGTTGTATGAGAATTCAAGAGATAAAATCTGAAATTCTTGATAGCTCTGACGACAGCATAAGCGTTCTTCTCAATCTAGGAATAACGCATCTTAGCATCCTTAAAATTAGCACTCATAAAAGCAATAGGAGATTCTCCCTCCTCGTTGAGCTTCTGTGTCAGAATAGCAGACAGTGAGTATTCTGACGCATAACAGTAAAGGATAAAATCTTTTTGAAAGTCTGGCCGAACTAACATTGGTGCGTTAGCAATAGCCTCCTTGATTCTAGTAAAGGCCTTCTTGCCTTCTTCTGTCCATACAAAAATGGACGTCTTCTTCATCATTGATGAGATCTCCCTTGTCAGCTCTGAGAAATCAGGTATGAACCTTCAAATAAAGTTAACTTTACCAAAAAAGGAGTGCACCTGCGTTTTGCTTGTAGGGAGAGACAAGTTTCTAATTGAATCCACCCGATTCGGATCTATTCTCGTACCTTATTTGGAATTGATATGGCCAAGTAACTTGCCCTCCGTCACTGCAAAGATTGTCTTATTCGGATTCAAAGATATTTTATGATACCTGCATCTCTCGAACACTTCCACAAGATGTGAAAAGTGATCACTTTGTTTATCTGAAAAAACGGTTAAGTCATCAAGATAGACGACTATGATCTTATTCCTAAGATCCCCAAACGCTAAATCCATGGCTCTTTGAAAATTAGCACCGGCGTTGATAGGGCCGAAATGCATCCTTTCATAAGCAAACGTTCCCCACGGCGTGGTGAAAGCTGTCTTGATCTGATCCTCTTTAGCCACTGCAATCTGATTATAGCCAGAAAAACCATCAAGAAGTGATAGCATCTCTGATCCGGTAACTATTTGTTGGCGTTTAAATTCGCACCTCTGGTATTGGGATTTGAAAACGGACAGCTATGCACAGATAAACTGCTCTTCAAATCAGGAGGGGAAGCTCCCTCTTGCTGATGGTGTTGTAAGAAAGTAAACTAAAACTAAGTTGCCTATCTTTTTGATCAGCTTAGAGCACAAGGTTTTTTAAACACAAACGCCGCAGCTGAGATTTTCTGATATAAGAAGTTCAACTACGACTAACTTAAACTAAAGACGTTCCTAACCTCTCAAGTAATAGCAGAGCAAGAGAAGTTAGAAATTAACAAGGTAGATTTTCTGACAAAAATACTTCAATAATCTCTCTTTCAACGAACACCTACACACTTCACTGCAAGCTGAAATAAAGATCATAAAAGTAGAACATAGATAACGGAAATCTGAGATTTTGGACCAAGGCAAAAGAGGCTCATGATTTTATTACTCAAATCTCTAAAACAAAGCTCACTTCTAACATGCCTTGAACAAGAAATTGCAGCTAAGGAGGCTTGCAAACTTATTCTTAACACAATAGAAAACAGCAATCACACTAACTCCTTGTTGGCTAAAGAGGCTCAACAATTTGCTTATCACAACACAAATGAACAATACTTGAGCAACAAATAGAAGGCACAATAGGCTCAGCGTTTTGTTCTCACTAGCACGGTTAAAGGAAACTAAATGAGCAAAGGCTCTTATTTATAGAGAAGCAGAGGAGTAGGGAAACCTAAAATCTCCTTGCTTTCACAATCTAGGGCTTGCTCAGCAAGCAAGTTTTATTACTAAATCTAGAAAGAAGATAACATCTAAAACCCTAGAAAGCAGAAAAAGCGGGAAACGCCAACTATTACATCTTATCTTCTTTCTCTTCTCAAAGAATGGATAAGGATTATTCCAAGAATAGAAAGAAAGCGGGAAAGAAAGCTTCTAGAAGAAAGCTGCTTTAAAGCTCGATCACATCCGCTAGGAAATTAGAAACTGTGTCCCGGTTCGGTGCATCTATGCCCTCAATGGCAAAGCACCGCTTTTCAAGAATATCTTCAGCATCTGCAATAGATCTCAGGAAATCTTCGACCTCATTGGCCGCTTTATCGAACTTTGCTGACATCACTGAAATATGGCCTATCCTTCCGCCAACTGGACTGCAACTGTGAACAACACTCTTATGTTTTCCTTTCATTCACTTCAGTACAATCTTCTTGTTGTATTTGTCTTTGTGCATATTCCATATCCTTTCACATTCACCCTTTGAGAGAGTAACGCTTTCAGGCCATGGGGGAATGGAAAAACACTTCTCAATCACATCAGGGTTTATATTGCAAATCAATCTACCATCTGCTGACTGGATCTCCCTAGTGACTGGGTTGTAATGCTTAATGCAAGCGATTACGAACTCAAGACTTTGAACTGATATAGGAATTGACGCTGCTGCGAGGAGTCCGGAATGTCCTAGGTTCTTGATTGAAGTGTTGCCTGCTCTCTCCAAGGCATGCAAATCGAACACCGGCTTGATATGATGCAAATTTGTCTCAGCTGTTTTGATGTAATTGTGAAAGAGAGCTGATTCAGACTTGAAAACATTGGGAGTGTACTCTATTTCAGAAAACTTGAAGAATGACTGTAAACTCGCCTAGGTTCTGACAAGTTTTGAGCAATTTCTATTTTTAAAATGCTGATTTTTGTGCTCCAACGAACAAATTTTTGAGAAATTTTTTTGGGATATGGGTTTTGCTGAAAATTTCGTTGCAAGACAACGTAGATCGTCCGTTTTTGAAAATTTTGAATTTTGCCTGAAAAAGTAGCAAACCCTAATTTCTTCAATTTTTCCCAAAAAAAGCTGGCACCTGGGTTTTGTTCAGAACAAGATTAGAAATGGACCTAGTTGATTAGATTTGCAAAACCCTGACGTTTGATCGAAAAAGCAGCCAACCCTAGGTTTTGAAATTTTCTTGAAAAAAGCTATATGGGTTTTCTTCAGAAGACTGATTGGAGAGGACCCAAATGGTTGAAATTTGAATGCACTAAGGTTTTCACTGACATGCAAAATAAAAGTACTTGCTGCAACTTGATGAAGTTCTTGAAAAATTCTTCAGAAGATTGAGGCAAAAAGACCCAGATGACAAAAGAAAGGAAAGCCTTGGCCTTTTGCTTGAAAAATTCGATCTTCTGGAACAAAAAGCTTGAAAAAGCAAGGGTTTATGCTTGCTGGTCTGAAAAATCTGATGTAAAACCAGCAAAGATGGATTCTTGAATCACAAAAATTCTTCAAACTTGCTGTTCCAACTTTCTCCTCTGAAGGCTACCTGCAAAAATAATGAAAAATACATGAAAAAATGATGTTAAATAGGCTTTAGGGCTTTGGATTAGGTTTTGCTTTCTTTGCTTTTATTTCCAAAACCTTAAAACTCAGTCTCTTTGAACTTGGACGCCATTCTCCTCTTGAAATTTTGAAACCTTTTTGAAAACTTCGAAAAATATTCTAAGGCATGAACATTTAGGCGCCCTTCTTCAACAGGGGCGCCCACTTCTTCCAGTGTTAGCTAAAATTTTGATATTTTCAAATTTCCTTTATTTTGACATGCTACTTCGCCTCTGATTTCCCGTTTGCAGAACGATCCGATAGGCGAGCTGAAGGTTTCACGGCGGAGCCTGACTGATTCTAAGGAAGAAGTTCTAGAGGCATCTCTGGCAAAATCCTTCATTTTGACCTCCGAATTCATGGGAGCCTTTTCCTTCCAGGGGCACCCATTTCACCCAGAGAGCCATTTTCATGGTCTTCAAATTTCTTCATTAAATCCTCTCTATAGACGATCTCATCAAATCTGGAGCTCCGGGCGTCGGATTGACTGGCTGTTATGATCATCGTGAAGCTGACGAGACATGAGGTGGGGTCCTCTGGGATGAACTTAATCCAATAATGATTTTAAGGCCCTTAAAAGTTTGGGCACCCATCTTGGCTGGGGGCGCCCACTTTACCCAGACTTAGTTTATTTTTTGATTTTCTCTGTCTGCTTTTGAATCTTGGTTCTTAGCCTTCGTCAGACCCCCTGTTCAGCTCCTCGTATCTGGTGACTGCGAACTCCGATTGACGTGTTGGATATCTCGCTGGAAAGTTGGATCAACTGCGAAGAGATTACGTTAGAGCCTCGTCTGCGAATTCATTTGACAAACCCCTTGAAAACTTGGGCGCCCTTCTTCACCAGGGGCGCCCACTTCATGCAGACTTAGTCAAATTTTTGATATTTTTTCACTTTCTCCTTCCGACACCAGTCTAGAATCTCCCTGTTCAGCTTTGAATTCCGGATGACTAATCGCCTGATGATGCGCCGTTGAATTCGTTGAGTTGACAGAGATTTGAACAAATTTGACTGGAGGCTTGAAACCCTAATTCTGACATTTGATGCCCTAAAAAGATGGGCGTACTTTCTTCACTAGGGCGCCCAAGTTTAACAGTGTTAGAAAATTTTCATGAATTTCCAATTTTCTTTCTCGTTCTTCGTGCATGTTCATCATTTCATCTTCTGTTAATGTTTTAACGTTGATCCGGATTTGGCTGACCTCCATTGATGACCTCGGAGCTCCAGATATGCTTTTGAAAAAGCAGAATAGACCCAGTAGGGCAAAACTAATCTTTTTAAGATTCTGACTGCACCAGCTTGATATGGACGTATTTTGAGCCAATCAAAATCAGTTTGGACACTATCGGACCAACTTTCTATTTTTAGAAATTTTTGCTAGTATCCGTTTCGAAAGAAAAAAAACCCAGAAAACGTTACTATTTCGAGAAAATTTCTAAAAATAGCAGTTTTCCTAAATTTTAGGGATGAAAAACTGAGATCTGGGTTTTGTAGGTTAAGCTATTCTTAGCAGACCCAGATTGTCAGAAATTGAAAATTTTGAGTTTTAACCCCTCATGCAAGACGCGCACACCCAAATTCTGACCTTTTTGACTGATTTAACAAGACTTTTACTCATTTCTTCAAAATGTCTAAGTGTAACAAAAATTTTAATTTTGGGGTACAACACTATCTACAAAGTGTGCTCCATGATAGGTAAGGAATAGTTGTCCTTTAAGGACAATTGATTCAAGTTCCTGAAATCAATGTAAATTATGATTTCTCCGTTTTTCTTGCGCACAGGAACAATGTTCAACACCCAGGTGGAGTGATGAATAGGAAATATTATCGAGTCCACCATTTTCTGAATTTCCACATAGATAGTACTCTGAATTCGCGGATTATAATGTCTTCGTTTCTACCTGAAAGGCTTAACATCAAACTTCAACGGAATTGTATGAGACAATTCTATGGGTGTGAAGATCTTTAAATCTTTGTATGACCAGGTGAAAACATCCTTGTATTGCTTGAACAAGGCGATAAACCTCTCAGTCTCCTTAGGAGTACAACACTTGCCCAAATTTACAAGCCGAGGCTTGTCTTCAGTACCTATGTTGACTTGATTATATTCTGATAAAGTATTCACCCCTGACCTTTTCTGATCTTGGATGTAGCGATCATGCCTGTCAAAAATATCCTCTAAGGATACAAAACCTTTGGGAATCTGATTACCCTTCAATTGTATGATTCTAGATTCTATAACCTCAGAGTCTTCAACAATTGACTCTCTGAAAGGAGTTGAACTTCCTTCAAAGAACAATTCTTTGTAATTGTCTCCCATGATGAGAAATTCTTCAATATCCTCATCGTCACTGAAGACTTGCCAGTTGTCTGAATTATCAGGAACAACTGGTCTGTAGATTAACTCAATAGCAAAAGAATTCTAACGGAAGTCAGAGTTGGGCATAAAAAGGGCGGCTGAAACTGCAAGTGCGTCAGCTTTGCTATTGTTCATTCTCAAAATATATTTGATGTTAAATGCATCAAACTAGTTGATTGCATTCCACACCCTTTGCCTGTAGTTTTGGAGACGATTCTTTCTTACGTGAAATTGCTCTCTGACTTGCTTAACGATCAACTCTGCATCTCCTTCAACTTGAAGCAGCTTGATCCCCATATCCTTTGCACTTTTGAGACCTAATAAAAGTGCCTCATATTCAACAGTATTATTAGTGCAATCGAATTGCAACCTATATGCAAAAGGATATAGATGACCTTCGGGAGAGATAATACTACTCCCGCTCCTGAGCCTGAAGTCAAACAACTGCCATCAAACTGCATCATCCACATTTTCAATTCTTCATTTGATAATTCTATGGTAAGTGCAAAATTCTGACAATCTTCAGTCACTTCTGACACCATAGCATATGTGCCCGGACCCGTGTCTTGATACAACACTTGAGCATGTGGGTCCTGGGACTTCACCACCGTGAATTTTGATTTTGTTTTAGGTTCCAACTTAAAAGTGCCTTTCTTCAATGGAATTGTTGCAAATGACCAATCCATCTGAATTTCTCCTCCGAGATCTTTGTAGAAACTTCTACTAAGTAACATCCCGTAGCTGGTAGGAATATTAGCCACCAAGATGGTCATCATGATTTTTTTCTCTGGACACGATGCTAGCCTTACTTGCACATCTTTGAGTTGACTGACTAACGGCACCGGCTTGGATTCAAGTGAGTAATACTTTTCCTGAGTAGGGGTGCATGAAAGTCCCAACGTGTTCATAATTTGTAAAGGCATAACGTTGTTAGAAGCTCCGCTGTCAATTATACAATTGCTCGGCTTGAAACCTCCTATATATAGAGATATATAGAATGGCTTAGGCTTCTCTTCTATAGGAATGGAGGATTGTAGCAATGTTGGCTGAACGACAGTCTTCTTTTTAAGAACTTTCAAGATTCTATCCAACTGCTCTGGATGATCTTGTAAATACTCCAGTTGAAAGATTTGTACCTTTGTCTTCATCATAGAAGACACGATGTCAAAACTTGCTGAAGACATATCTAAAGCAGTTGGCAAGATGTTTTCTTGTGAAGGTTGAAGATTAGAAGTAGAAGCTACTTCCTTTGCTTTTGTATTCAAATTCCGCTTCTCCTCTTCCTCCTTTTGCGCCTTAAAATGCTAAGCACGTGTGAACACAGGTGAGGTGATATTCTCATGATTCACTACGAGAGAAAAATGGCGAGATTCTTCTTCTTCTTGATCTACGGGTTCTCGATCAAAGTATCCCGTTGCGGAGTCGCCATCAAACTCATCTGTTTGTGAAGAGACGACGTTTGAACTGGAAGGTATGAAACCTGAACTGGGAGCAGAATCGGCAAATCCCATGAGCTGATTCATTCTCTGATTTTCTGGACAAGTAGCACGGGTATGCTTAACTGAGTCATGGAACGTGCAAAAGATTGTAGCCTTTTCAGCTTCATTATTTTGTCTCAGTTGTCCTTGTGGAAACTTTGACTTGAAATTATTGTACGGCTGAAAATTGTTTCTCCTCGGCTGGTATTGTTGTTGTGGTTGAAAAGGTGGTGTGGGCAAGGCTGGTTGCCCTTGCGGAGGTGACTGTATCTTCAATATTGTCACCTCGTTTGCTACCTTTTGTAGCAACGGATCAGCCGACGCTTGCACGAGTGGCCTGATCGAATCATCTTTCATCTTTCCCGTTGTAATCATGTTATCTTCAAGCTTAATTGCTTCTTCCTGAAGGTGTTGTAGATCATCTTCTTCGCTTATCTTCAAGAAAAAGGCAATTTTTGATGGTAGCGCATTGATGAAAGAACTCATCAAAATTTCATTAGATGGATTCAAGGTATGAGAAAGACGTGTAACAAGGCGATTAAACCTTGCCACAAATTCCCTCATTGGTTCATGCTTTTCCATCTTTGAATTTGAGAGTTGTGCAAATAGTCTATGACTATCCTCGGTAGGCTTGAATCTTGTGAAGAACTTCTCGCTCATGACGGCCCAACTGGTGATAATTCCTGGCTCAAGATTATTGAACCAGTCTGCTGCGTTGTTCTCAAGAGTCTCCACAAAAAGACGTACGGCGATGTCTTCATGCGCAACATGCAAAACGGAACAAGCCGCCGTGAATGCTGATAGATGTTCATCTGGATGTCTGGAACCATCGCCATGAAATCTCGAGAAAAACTTGCGTGAACCCTTGGGTAGTTCATGATGTCTTGCTAAAGCCAACGGTCCAATATTGTCACCCCAAGGCAAGGGGGCTAGACGTCTTGCGTTTCTTCCGTTGTGATTATCATTATTACGATCACCCATTTTTGCAATTGGAATGGGAATCTCTTCTTCGAAAATCTCTGATTTAGTGAACTGTTCAGGAGCCTCTTGGAAAACAGGATCTGGCTGGATGGGAGGATTACCTCTCCTTCTTCTAGTATAAACTCGGTACGCAAGGATGCTTAATTCCACGCAGGAGGTGGCAAAACTGGTCTACTTGCTGCAAGATCTGCTTTCTCTTCTTCGTCTAGAGTTGTAGCCGCGTTTCTCCACTGAGTGGTAGATGTATGATTTTCAAAAATAAAAGTGCGCAACCTACTGATGATATTTGACTGTTCTGCTTCGATGAAAACTAAATTCAGCTGTATAACAGGTGGATTTAGTGCTGGTTGTTGTACTGGAGCAGTAGGACGCCAACTAGTCATAACCGTGCAAGGCCAAGCCTTGGGAAGTTTTCGATGCCTCGTGCCCCACGGTGGGCGCCAGAAAATTGTTGGCGTAACAACTAATACCTCTGGAGTGCAAGTTGGTATGGACAACTATGCACACTACGCAATGAGTGCTCTTCAAATTAGGAGGGGAAGCTCCCTCGTTGTGCTGAAAAAAGTACTTGAAAAGGGAAAAGTAAACTAAACTATATCTTGTCTTTTTGTCTCAGCTGTAAGAGGCACAAGGTTTAAGGAAAACTCTATACGTTGCAGCTAAGTATTTTCTGGTTTCACAAGACTTAACTACAACACTCAAAACTAAGTAACTTAACTATCCAATCCCCTCAAGAATTTAAAGCACGAGGAAACAGAGCGGGAATGACTATCTGACGATAAGCCTGGTACTGACTCACAACGTGAAGGCAAGGTGGCACAACTATTTGCTTGTCTGAATAAGCTTATTGGAAACAACAATACACGATAAACTGAGTATAGATTCTCAACTTGAAGGCAAGGTGGTACAACTATCAGCTCAATCTGAATAAGTTTATTATTCACACACATCACACGATAACCAAGAACAGATTCTCAACTTGAAGGCAAGGTGGCACATCTATCAGCTCAATCGAACGAAGCTTATTGAACACATAACACATAAAGGATAAAGCCAACTAGGACACAAATTGCATAGGCGAGACACGCATACAATCTACGATCAAACTAGCCACTATATCTAACTAAAGCAAGAATTCACCATCATAATTGCATGAAACCCAAGTGGCATAACAATTCATCATAATAGTAAATACTCATGAACAGATACAGAACGAGCAATATTATAGGCAAGGTAGGCACAGCATATATTTCTCTCTCGTGCAAAAGTTCGTGAACAGATACCAAATAGCAATACTACAGGCAAGGTAGGCACAACATGTATGCTATCACGCAAAAGTTAATTACAAATGAGCAA